>NQII01010421.1:30029-44123 GCA_002778355.1 Clitarchus hookeri
TTTTTTTTTTTTTTTTTTTTTACATTTTGTTGGAATCTCCTTGCTAAATCATTTTTGTAACACTATAGGTGAAATAAGGTGTGTTTACAACACATGTTATATGAAATATACTAAAATAACTATGTACAGTCTGCATTTCCAGGTTAAAAAAAAACATGAATTCAGCAGTACTTGTTAAAATACGCACTGGTTTTATAATCTCACATCATAAAGTAAATAGTCCATTCGTGGTAACGTCCAACTTTTCTGAAGCCCTGCTAAAGTTTACTTCCATAATATTCCTCCGTCTCATGCAAACAAAGCTTAACCGTGTCTAGAAAATTACACCAAAGGGATAACGCACCGCATTAGTGCGCACTCAGTGTAACAATATTCTTCATGGCAACTACTTCTTACTAGGCATTACCAACACACCTATTTTATCCCTGTTTTCATTCATTTTAATAATGAATTTAATATTATAATTTTTAGACAAAATATGAGAAAAGTATAATTTATTAAAAAATAAGATACACTTATGATAATATAATTATAGAGCGCTTGTGATGCATTGTATATTTAAGAAACAACCAAACACGCCATACATAGGACGTTTTTTCAAAGGTTTTTTTTTTCTTCAAAAAATGTGAACAAACCGCAAATAGACTATAGTAAAATTTACTCTGACACACTTGCAGTATTGCATCAATAATCTTACCACATGGTTTCCAAAAAATCAAAAAATTACAAAAACTAATTTTTTTTATGTAGCGGAAGAACACACCTTGGTCAGTTATAAGAAACCAATACGGGGTTTGAAAAATGTTCATTTAACCGCGAAACAGCAATGAACATCAACTAAGTCAACCGCTGCTGCACATCTCTTCGTGGTTCGTTGCGCGCCGGTCCGATGCCTGAGATGCCACCCTAGATTTAAACTTAAGGGAACAGCCTACCGGCTGGCGGCTCCGAAATTTAAGCAGGGAATCCCATGCTATGGAAATTTCGCCTCAGTGCGCCAATTTTAAAGATAGGCGTTTCAAACAAAATGTATCCTTCACGAATTTTTTGGGAGAAAATCCTATGAGCGTATATTTCCAATACAGATAGGCGGTAGGTACTATTTTGTAAAACATTAATTATATAAATTCCTTGCAAACCGGTTATACATGTTATGGAAACATCTCCACTGTAGGAAAATTCTTCTAAAAAATTTGTAAATAATACATTTTGTTTGAAACGCATATCTTTGAAATGAATGCACTGAGGGGAAAATCCCTTAACATGGGATCTCATATTTAAATTTCGCAGCTGACAGCCGATCGGCAGTGCCCTTAACTCGCTCACCCAGTCATCTGAGAAAGAACTTCGTGAGTAAGACCTATTGGGTTTCGTTTGTAACACGTAAGCACTCGTTCACTGTCAGAACTGTCACTTATGCGTGAAACAAAGTATAACTCCTAGCGACTGACAAAGTATTAATCTTCGCGCGGAGTTAATAAGAATATTTTATTTGGGTTATGTTTGTTTTAGATGTTGACGTTTTTACCACGGTGTGTATGTGTGTGTGTGTTTTCGGATTATCTTGCGTTCGCGTCTGCTACAATAAGTTGCCCTCTTTTTTTCAATTAACATAAAAAAACTTAAGTACACGGCATAGTTCGTCACACTATAATTCACGATGTACTAAATTCTAGTTCTGCGTGAGGTATTATCACAGAGCGGGAGCACCCGCAGGAAACCCAACCCACTCCATGACAGTGACGTTCTACTCCCTTTCCTTCCATACCACTCATTTGATCACAAATGAGCCTTGCCAAAATCTTTCAATCAGCAAAGTTTCAATTTCAGAGGACAAAAGCATAACGCAGTCGGAAAACATGGCGAAAAGGTCAACCATCCCCTGATAAAGATTAGAATATCCTATATTTAACCTCCAAAATTATGAGAAATTATCAACAGACAGTTTGTTTTGTCTCGTTTATATGTGGGCTTATTCTTTTTCTTTTTTTCATATAAAATACCCAATATCAAAATACAAGCATAATAAAGATTACAAAAATCCAAAAAAAGGCTTGAAAAGAATTTACATTGGAAATGTTTCAAACAAATAAATAATATAAAGTTACATTAATTATGGGCTCACAGAGCATAACAAACTTAGCCGAAATATTGCAATATTTCAAAAATTTACTGTTTATAAAACACACTTAGCTTTAACATATTTTCCCTTTAAATGCCTCATAATAAAGCCCATATAAAACATGGCAGGATATGCCTTATGCCAAGTTAATATCTTATCATTTTGAGGTTCCTATCCTTTCTGTCTCCCCAAGACGAAATACAACCCCTTTTATACTCCAAAAAATACGTTGACGAGTGTTGAGAAACATCCCAGATGTTTTTTGAGGTGGTTAGCGTCCAGTAAATTCAAATCTTGATGACGCAGATCGTAGTGTCAAACGGTTGCTAGACGCCTGCCACACACGTTGAAAGAAGAGTGGTTTAGCATCGGAGGGGTGAGGGGGTCGGGGCAGCCTCGAGCCTCGCACCTTCCGTCTACGCTCGCCTGCCAAGCCACGCACCCGGGTCGGCTGCGACATCCTCGATGGCAACGTCAAACGGGTCATATAATAGGTAAGCCTCAGCTCCCTCGTCGATAAACCCATGTAAGACGTATAATTTGTGGCGTAGAATAATTAAATATGATGTACGGTGTTTCAGCACCGTCACAGTACGTACACGTGTAATTTTTAATGCCGGATATGTAAACTACACAACAAAGTAAAAGCAAAAAGTTGAAAGCCCACAAATCCAAGAACCCAATTATAAACTTAGCTGGACGCAATACAAAGGGTGGTCAGATTTTAATTTCTGCGTTCCAGTTTGCATTTCTCACTACGTCTTTTATTGGCAACGATGCATTCCAAAAATTTATACGCATATACAAAGAATGTTATACTTCCAGTTTCCACCACATTTTACGTGTTAGTCTTCATTGTCGGCTGACATGAAGCTTTCTTCAAACTAAGTGGACTCTCTCTCCCTCTATATACACACACGCACACAGAATGAGTCGTTAATGTATGCTAACCCGGAATGAGCGGAATCTCTAGGACAAAAATAGGAAAACATATATATGACATAGGGCCTAAAGTAATTTCTGAGGGTGGTAGAGGCCTTGAAACTTTGCGATTGGAAAAGTGTTATGCAACGATAAATCGGTAACCACCTGCGATGAAGCAACGAAAATTGGCACACAGGCAAACGTTTACAATGTAGGTTACCACACAAAACGGCGTTACAGAGAGTACACCCCTTCATACATAAAATAAGGGCTGGCACTCTCAAATTGCTTAGAAATTTGTAACCCTACCCTTGAAGCAATTAGACATCACGTTAGTAATCAGCCTTAAAAAAAGCAGCAAAAAACGTCACTGAGGTAGCATTACCGTTTCCTGAGAAAGCTGTTAGAAAGCAGATTAATTGTTGCCTGGGCGGTAGACAGCCTGCACTACTGTCGTGCATTGTGTGTGAACTGATACCCTTGCTATTGCTCCTGTCCTGTGACAACTGGTTTAAAAGATCGTGGACTGCTGAGAAGTTACTGCGGGCAAGTGCCCCATTGCATTGGCTCCTGTGGTCGTGCTAATTGGCGACGATGTTTCCTGCCTGCCAGCATTGCGTTGGTAGTTTACACAGCAGACAGTTCTTCACCACGTGTGTGGTGGTGTGGGGTAATGAGGAACTGACGGTCATGCATCTCACGCGTGGGGAAATTATGTGTATCGCATCAGCTGCGCTCGCATTCACCTCTGTTCATCGGCGTTTGGACGACGACCTGCCACAACTACATGACGGTGAATCACCGAATCTACGAGAAGACATGTGTTACACGCTCAATTGTGCACCAGCACACTAAAGATGCACAGCAAGGCAGTACATGGGTGCGCTGTACTCAGAGCGCGATGGATTGGCCAAGGTGATATGGCCACACGCGAGATGCATGTGCGTCAGTTCCTCATTACCCTACTCCATCACACACGTTGTGAAGAACTGTCAGCTGTGTGAACTACCAACGCAATGCTAGCAGGCAGGTACGCGTGTTCATACAATGTTATTGCAAGGTATTACGCACAAACAAACATAAAAAATAGCCAAGGTTTTTTATACTTGAAGAAAAATTAAAATTGCGCGTAAATGTAATTTTAAATAGTAAAAGCTTTTAGGGGACAGCACAAGTACAATTAGTGCTGCAGTTATTGTTATGTGTATCAAAACTGTAACAACTAGCGCCACCTATTGTTTTCTCGATGTCATCCTATTGTTTTCTCTATGTCATTAGTAATAAAACTATGGTCGTTCAGTCGCCATTGAATCGCGGTACGCAGTGTTTCATTTCGCTAACCATTACAGTTATTAATATTTATTTTCATATATTCATAACGGGTTAATATATTTGTACTCACAACCAGGTATAGCTAGACCTTATTACTTGTTTTTGCTTTTACTGTGCCAACTTTAATAAACTGTTCTATGAAGAAAAAAAAAAGCACACAAATTGGGTGATTATTTCTTTCTGGGTGGTTCTTCAAACGAAATTAGCCAAAAAAATTTCTGGGCGTTTATTTACCGAACGGTGTTAGGAAAAGGAGAGTTGAGGGGTTTGGGCGGCTATTAACATCGATGTCTTGAGAGCCGATGAGGGTGAATTGAGGTGAGCATGGAGCAACGCCGGAATGCAAGGGAGGGGGAAACGTGAGATCCCCGAGAAAACCCGCCAACTAGCGGCATCGTCCGGCACGGTACTCACATACGAAAATCCGGGAGCGACCCCACCAGGAATCGAACCCGGTTAGCCTAGGGGGAGGCGAAGAAACTAGATGAGAGGAGGCTTTTATTTGTATCTTAATTTGAATTAATATTTAATTGTTAATATCAGCTTATTGGTTCAACTGGGTCTGTGCGTTGTGTTCACGATTGTATACTCCAAGTTTAAAAAACTGGAAGTGTTTACTTTGTATTTCGAGCGCTTTGAGAAACATCCCAATGCGGAGTAAGCACATTTGATCAGACACATTAAAAAAATTATCACATAAGTGTGCACGCGCGTTAAGGTATAGTCATATAACTATTTAAAATATATCTAGCTAAATTCAGTATATTTTAGTTTAAATAATGAATAAAACTTCAACCCGGCGTGTTTAAATCTTGTCAGAGTAAAGACTACCACACATAAATATAAAAACACTTGAACGATAGAACACAAAATTTTTCTTTCAGTACACATACATAAAATACAAAAGTCTTATTTACTCTCCTGTCATAAATGCAATTTTTTTTTAGCGCATTACGATTAAAAAACCAGAATTATCGCTCATAGAAAATATTAATTTCACGGTGTTTTAAATAGTCCTTTTTACACGTCAGTTCGTTATTTCCTGACGGGTTATCACACCAATCTTTAATACCTAACTATGAAACGAATTTGTGTGCAGTTATGAAAAATATTGTGCTATCGGAATGAAAATCCCACGTCTAGGGAGATACCAGGGAGTTTAAAACACACACGAGCTGCCGTGGTCGGTATTTTTAACTTGAGGGCGAAGAAGGCTGTGGTTATGAAAACTTCTAGTTTCTGAAATCGACTTGTGTGTCTTCTTTCCTCGGAGAAAACTTAAGTGGCTTCAACCCGTTTCCCAGTAACAGAACCCTTTTTAGTTCCGTGATAGTAGAATGGGGAAGGGGACATATTCAAATTCTGCGCAGTGCCACTTTCTTTTTTTATTGAACCAATTTTTTATTAACATTTTCTACTTGTTCCTCTGAGCTCGGCCACTGCATTGTGCTCAAAATTGAGTACCCAAGTTTTTCAAACCGAAATTGAATGTGTCCTTTTTATATTCCGAACGTTTAGACAACGTCCTGATAAGGTAGTTAGTAAATTAATGTTAATACTTGTGAAATAGTGCCAGGCCTTAACACCACCGTCATACAAACGTGCGCACAATAATGAATTCAGTGATGTTATTTCATTCCTGCTGCTTGAAAGTAGGAACTGTAAACATTTTTAATCTATCCTTTAGTATCGGGGTAGAAACGAATATGCTAATAACGTAAGAGGGAATGCAGGGTAGAGTGCGCATGCAATTTGCGCAGTAACAAACATGGTACGAACATGGATTTTATATTTATTTATATAAACACGTGCTTTGAAACGTGTGTACGATTCCTCTGGCTGCGTTTTAATGCAACTGGGTTGATTCGTTTTTAAACGCAAGGCAAAGCAGGAAAATCAGATATAGATAGACGTCTACGTAAACCTTTGACCATGTGAATGGGCGAACCTACGTTGAATACATGGGTCGAAGATTAAAATCAGCCTACTCCATCTTTGGTCTGTGATTGGGAACTCTCGTTTCTAGGGGAAAGGCTCATCACTACTGTATTTTCATAGCATGCTCACAGTAAGCAGAGCAGTCTTTTTAAAATCGTTCTTACGTTCTTCTTTCCCACCATTGTATATCCTCATGCCGTGTAAAAATTTGACATCGTCATGGACGTAACAACTGGCATTCATGTGCCAAGAAAGTAAGTAACACCATGGCCGCGTTCCAAATCAACAGTTTAGTAATTAATACATTAATCTGGTTCACTTAGAACTATTATAAATTTATACAAAAAATCTTGCAGACAATACGTCTTGTTTACGTATACAGTAAAATATGTCATTCCACAGCATGTAATTCTTATTGAATTCATGTTTACAATTACATTCTTAAGCACTAATTATTTGTGTATTTATCCAATTATGTGAGTTCGTAAAATAATACAGTTATATCTCTAGTTTAACGCTACCTCCACAGTTTTCTTTGTATCCTCAAGTTCAAAGCAAATATGGTGGCGATATGGGATTCTGTAATTTTATATCAAGGAAGATTTGTTACATACTAAAAACCAAATAACTAAATACGTTACAATTTCGGTGTACTGATTCGGGTCACGTTACTGTTTGGTAAACGAAATGGAATACGGCCCATAACACATGTTAGAAATACAAACACAATAACGTTATAAGCCTAGTGTATTGTTACGCGTTCGCCGCTTCGCATCCCGCGCGAGATGGCGGAAGAGAAGGACCGAGTAGCGATATGATAGTGAGGCGGCGAGTCACAGACGGATGTTTGAATGACAGTCGGGTGATAATCCTACCAGCATTTTGAGCTATGGAGGCATTCTGCCGCGATTATCCTTTGTCGGCTCGCCGCTCCTGACCTACGGCGGATAGTATTTCTGCGTTTATCTAAAGAATGGTCTGGATTACTGACCTTGTTTCTCTCAGCGTGACTCGGGGTGCGTTGAACCTTCCTGACGGCCAGGGTGACCGATATGAGAGTGCGACAGGCCTACGAGCCGAGTAGTAGTTGTAGTAGTGGTTGAATGGATGAGTGGTAGAGGCATCGAGCGAAGGACGACGAGCGAGAAGAGAAATGCGTGGCGAGAGAAGTGACCAGCGGGAGAAAAATTTGCGACTGCGAGAATCGGCGCAGCGAATAGTGCGACTGGCAGGCTCGACCATTGGACTGGATGCGTGAGTGAGAGACACTACAAATGATGGCAACATACAGACTGAACACGTGTTAATGATCAGCAAGAATTAATTGACCATAACCAAACAGAGACATAAGGAAGCACGTTAATTAGAGTTGATATAGAGATTGAATATTGCGCTCACTGTGAAATAAAGATGAATAGTGGCTACAGATTATTTTATTCTCTAAATAATAGCTGTTTGAAAAAATAAAAAATCTAATTTAGTTATTTTACTTTAATTAAGATCTCCATCCCTCACGAACTCAGATACGCCCCTCAGGCGTCCACTTTATTGTATGTTGAACACCTATTTCATTTGCCGCTGATTTAAAAATTTAACATTTAATGAATAATTAAAACACAGAACTAATGGTCCTGATTACTGGTCTAAATTGCTTTACATATTCCACTAAGTGTCTACGCTATAACGCAAGATTTTTTTTTCTATTGATTGAATTAAAAAGCACTCAGTTAAAAATGAGCTAACTTCAGAATAAATTAGACCTGGTGCCCATCTGCCGTATTTCCGGGACATAATTTCTGAGTTTGCGAACTGTATGGTTTGATGCTCGCGGCCGTAGGTCTGTTTGCTTTACGCTCTGCTAATATTTTACAAGCTGAGTGCACACATTTTGCTACATGGTCCACGAGCACGGTAGCGTATTTTACCAACAGGATTTTGCGGTGGAACTCGGAACATATTTAACTCCCACGTGTGACACGTCCTTTTTTGTGTTAACTGAAAATTTTAACATTATGACTTTTAAATTAATTAAATGTTTCACCATTTTCCCTTATAAATGGAAACGAAGTACTTAAATTGTTTGGATGATGTATTACTTGCAAAAAAAAGAGAGAGAGAGAGAGAGAGAGAGAGAGAGAGAGAGAGAGAAATAAATTTGTTTTATAAATTTTATTCTCAGGGGCTAATTATGCACATAATACAATAGGTGAGGAATTAGTAATGCGCATGCTAAAAAATTGTACCAACACAAATCTGAAATTAGACTGAAAAACCACATATAAGAAACCTCTGCCAGTATAAATGATCGGGATTGAAGCTACGACATTCTGCACGCTACACGTGATCAAACAAGCTCGGCAATATGAAGTAATTAATACCCAGTAAACCTCGAGGATAAATAGACTGTATACGGTACTCATAAATTACAACGGAGGGTTGTGATAAATAATATAAATTTCGTTATGGCGTTATCACTGAAATACCTACAAAAAACAGCCTTTGTATCCTTAATGTGTGGTTTGTACCTTGTACGCGTCCAATCATATTAACCACGAACAATAATTCGTTGTTATGAGAGGTCGCGGTGGCTAAGCGGTTAGCCTGCTCACCTCTCACCAAGCCGAACCGGGTTTAATCCCTGGCCGGATCACCAGATTGTCGCAAGTGGGAATCGTGCCGGACGATGCCGTTGGTCGGCGGGTTTTCTCGGGGATCTCCTGTTTCCCCCGCCCTTTCATTCCGGCACTGCTCCATATTCACCTCAATCACCCTCATCGGCTCTCAGGACCTCGCTGTTAAGGGCCGCCCAAATCTCTTCACTCACTCACTCACTCACTCACTCACTCGTTGCTATGGAAAACGTAGTTTTCAAACTTCCCTTTGAAATAAGCAATTTTTTTTAAACACAAGCAGTTCGATGCTCACGTGTGAGACCACAGGTTTATTTAAGAACCCTTGCAACCAGTTTGCTACCAATCCACCGCGCGAAGTGGCACAGTGGTAAACTTCCGGACTCCCATTCGGGAGGACACGAGTTCGATACCATGGTTTCCCGAAATCACTCCAGGCGAATGCTGGGTTAGTTCTTTACTGCAGGTAATTACCGATTCCTTCACTATTCCTGCTTCTCTGAGAAACCTACTCCGTCTCTGATGACGTCACTGTCGACGATACGTTGAGCCCTTACCTTCTTACAACCGACATGTTAAAAACTACCCTCGTGCCTAAGAAGTCCAAACACACAACACCCCGCTGATTTGAACCCAAGTGTGCCGCGGTACAGTCATTGAATATAAAATATGCTAACAGAAGTAATAAAGCCGTAAAATATTTTTTTCCCCCGTATTATTCGGGATAGCTTCCCGGGTTGACACAGGGTACCTGTATAATGGCTTTGGTCTGCCCGTGGTGCCATCGTGCTGCGAGCCAAGAAAGACACAATGACTATCGCCCCTTCCATTTCCCCCCTCTTCACTGGCACACGCTACATGTATTTGCTGTCCACGGTTCAGTGAGAACTTTTAAAAACAACATTTCTTAGAAAGCACTGCTTGTTAAGGGCGTTCAAGAGTATGAACTTATTTTTGAAGTTGTTAAGTGTATTATACTCTTTCTTATTGTAATATGGGATAGTAGTTTGTAAAAAAGTAAGACACTGGAGGAAAATGACTTTTCAAAAATGAATGAAACAAATTTTGTAGAATTTTAAATTAAAATTAATTTTTTTATTACAAATCTCAAAACTGAACAAAATTAATATGTTACAGTACAACTCGAAATAATTTTCCATGTTGTTAGAACGCCACTGAAAATATTTCTGGGAAATATTTTAAGCGGTTGGCCCGTATTTCAATTTTAACTATTGAGATACAGTTTCAAGTCTAAATTGCTGAATGTTAAACCCTAATGTCAGGTTAACTAAGTGTCGGATTTAAAGTAAATTGCAACTTGGCACTTTTGTGACCTCAATAAATAACTTTAGCTGAAACCAAACTTTGAAATAAAACTACTTTTTTTTAGTTTGTACGGATTAAAATTTTAATTTAAAATTCTTACACTTAAGCTAAATAACGCGATAACGCTATTTTTCTAATAAATTGGTACTTTAATTAACTTATAAATTAAATATATTTAAGATTTAGAAAAAAAATTCCCTAATAATAGCTTTAAAGGTACGTATACTGTAGCGCAAACTGGCAAGCAGGTTCCCAGTTAAGTTGACAGCAAATTATCTAAAATATTTGTAGGTCTCGACGTCGTATTACAAGTACAATGTTTAAATTTATAGTAAATCAAGTTGGTATTTTTCTGCTTTATACATATTAGAGTACGAGATAGGCATATTGAAAACATAATAGGTTCGTAACAGTTTCACACGTTTTCTCCCGACTGAAGCATGAAGTTGCCGGAAGCATACCAAATTCGGAAGAAAGTAGATCTTAAACAAGTGTAAAAAAAAAAGGTCACGACTCTGAAATCCAGTGGGTACACTGTAACGACGCGTGGCGTGTCACTTGCGTCCTCGAATGCGGGGATGATGCAGGTGACGTGCGTGACATTGTCGGTGACTGTNTATTTTTCTGCTTTATGCATATTATAGTACGAGATAGGCATATTGAAAACATAATAGGTTCGTAACAGTTTCACACGTTTTCTCCCGACTGACGCATGAAGCTGCCGGAAGCATACCAAATTCGGAAAAAAGTAGATCTTAAACAAGTGTAAAAAAAAAAAGTCAGGACTCTGAAATCCAGTGGGTACACTGTAACGACGCGTGGCGTGTCACTTGCGTCCTCGAATGCGGGGATGATGCAGGTGACGTGCGTGACATTGTCGGTGACTGTACCGGAAAGAATGCGAACAATAAACACACATCAACCGTAAGAAGCAACATTAGAAATTCCTATATAAAAATCACACATTTAAACAAAGAAAGTGTTGGGGAGGGGGGCCTCCTAGTACACCAACGACATGAAATTTCATAAGATTATGAAGAAACCTTTCAAAGATTCAATCCGTGGAAAGTAAAGCATTAAAAAAAAACTGTAAAACATACATATTAAATATTAGCACCCTAAGCGAGTCAAAGAAGAATCAGGAAATAAACCGGNAAAAAAAAACTGTAAAACATACATATTAAATATTAGCACCCTAAGCGAGTCAAAGAAGAATCAGGAAATAAACCGGCGGGGGAAAATACAGAACGTTTTTAATAAATATAGGAAGCCGAGACCGTAATATCGTCTCGTCGCCGCGTCAGAGTAGCGCTTCGGCGTCGACGGCGACGAGTGCGGCAGCGAGCGCGTTAACTTCGCGCGCGTTTCCCAACACAAGCCAACGTGCCCGTGAGTTCGCTTGGCGACCGGAACACGCTTCGAACATTCCTTCCACTTCTCAATCGCACTTTATTTCGAAGGTTCCGGACGACTCACCTACACGAAGCCCATACCAACATTAAAAAAAAATGTAACTTCCCATTTTAGTCAGGAGAGTAAAATTGGCTTTACACGAAAACCAATGGAAATTCGACAGTAACTACAGTGCTGCGGTAACCTTGAAGACTAGCTTACGTGTCCAGGTGTTTCTCGGCGTGAGTGTCCGCAATATTTTTATGTAATAAAAAGAGGATACAAATTCTAGTAACTGAACTGATATTAACTTAANGGCGTGAGTGTCCGCAATATTTTTATGTAATAAAAAGAGGATACAAATTCTAGTAACTGAACTGATATTAACTTACAACAAATTAATCATGCTCCTTTGGTACTGTACACCATCGTCTCGCAAATATGTGAAGCATGTTAATAGTATACTTTTAATTTTAATAAGCTCTAACTGATTCACTTTCACAATAGCAGCACGTCCTTTAAAATGGCCATTCTTTAGGCCCAATGCCGCACCGTCTTGTATTATTATATTATGCCAATATCTTTATATTTGTGAATGAAACTGCGATACTCTTTCAAATCACAGTACATTTTTTTCACGAGATTTATATAGATAGATTTCGAGTGTAAAATCTTAAAAAGCGAAAACCGCATCCCTTTCTCTCGTCCAGCCAAATATATAATGCTTCACCTAACGGACGCTAAAGAGTGTCGGTGATCTGATCAGATATTTGATATGAATGACAGCGACGTCGCCACATTCGTTCTGGATTCGAGGGCTCAAGTATGAGTTCAAGTTGCTGGTCTCAAAATGAATCTCAGGAGCGCACCAAAAACTCTTTGTTTCTTCTGCAGTGTCTTATCGTGGGTCCTTAATCAAATAGGCAAAAACTGTTTTTAATGTCTCCCTCTTAGCCTCACAATTTTTATTGATGCTAATGTTCTCCAGTATTCGTTGCTTTCTACGTACGCTTGGCTAGTGGCAGATATGATTTTTTTTTTTTTCAAAGTTTCTTATAAATATTTGAATGGAATGCAAGTCTGTATGATAGTGGCTTCCTTCATATTAAAACAATTTTCCTTTTGCATTTTTCCATCACTCAAAAAAGAAATCACGAAGACTAGTAAGTTTAAACGACTTCCTTTATTTATTTTTGTATACTTGAGACGTTACTGATAAGTGAATCTTCCTGAACCTCTTAGTAGGAAATCCACAAAAAATAGAGTAACCAGTGTTTATTTTGTGGAGTTTTACATGTTAATCACCCAAACGATATTCGTTAAGCTTTTGGAACGACTCAATTTCTATGNTTTACATGTTAATCACCCAAACGATATTCGTTAAGCTTTTGGAACGACTTAATTTCTACGTAAATATTAGTTTTTGTTTTGTATGAGTAGTTATCAGTTGAATTTTCGAAGATTTTTTACCGTTTTTGCATGTCGTTTGTAAACGAAGCGTTACTCCATTTAACCACGACGGCTTGCGAATCTGCCGATGTCTGAGCTTTGACTGCTCTCGAGGTGTTTAAGGTCAATATGTTGCAAACTGCTCATTCAACATGTTAATGTCCTTTACTCACGTTTGTCGCAATCGAATACATACAGAAAATAAACAAATTGCCACACCGAGCGAGGTGGTGCAGTGGTGAACTACTGTACTGGCATTCGGGAGGACCCTGGTTCGATTACCGGTCCCGCAGTCCCGATTTCACTCCAGGCGTGCGCTGGAATGGTTCCTTAAGAGTAGAGATGTGATTTATTTGAAATACATTTATTTAAAATGCAAATACGAAATGCAAAATACCTATTTTTATTTTGTATTTTAAATGCCCAGATACAAAAAGCGTTTTGTATTTTATTTGAAATACTTTTAGAAACATATTTTCTATTTGTAAAATGTGAAATGAATTTCTTACTTTTTTTTAAATTTCGTGTTATTGTTACGATAACAGGCTATGTATATGAGTGGAATGCAAAAGCAATGCTTGGGCTGCTTAACTAAATTCGGGAAACTCGTAATGTGAGTTGTTATAGGCATAACGATTTGTCTTTGTATTTAGCAAAGCAGATTTTGACGTGACAACGTCTTAAATTAGGTTGCGGCTGGGAGTCACTTATGAAAAAGTGTAACGCTCGGTAATGGTCTAAATTGCTTTACATATTCCACTAAGTGTCTACGCTATAACGCAAGATTTTTTTTTCTATTGATTGAATTCAAAAGCACTCAGTTAAAAATGAGCTAACTTCAGAATAAATTAGACCTGGTGCCCATCTGCCGTATTTCCGGGACAGAATTTCTGAGTTTGCGAACTGTATGGTTTGATGCTCGCGGCCGTAGGTCTGTTTGCTTTACGCTCTGCTAATATTTTACAAGCTGAGTGCACACAT
>NQII01010422.1:0-29689 GCA_002778355.1 Clitarchus hookeri
CGGAATTTGATTTTTTCAGTGAAAATTATAATTGAAAGTTAGAATTAGCCGTGCATTCCGAATAGCAAGTTAAGATGTGGCTGCGTATACTACTTCAAAACACTTGCAATAAAATGTATTATGAAAAAAAAAAAAGTGTTTTAACCCGCTACTGCTTAGGATTTACATAGCGTGACGAGAAACGCATCAGTTGTAATCAACAATCAGATCTAACAGTTTAATGTAGTCAATTATATTTGCGTAAAAACCCGTCAAGGGTAGAGAAAATTTCCAAAGAACTTAATTTAATTTGTAATGCTCAGCTCCCTGTTGAT
The DNA here is from genome assembly GCA_002778355.1 of Clitarchus hookeri. NCBI lineage: Eukaryota > Metazoa > Arthropoda > Insecta > Phasmatodea > Phasmatidae > Clitarchus > Clitarchus hookeri. Next base: position 315 of record NQII01010422.1, read on the forward strand.
ATAGCTTGGTGGTGGTGGTGGTGGTGTTGTCTCTCTTTCTCTCTCTCTCTCATACATACACACCTCATTAAGTGTATATAGTGAATTTTTAATCAAAATCAGTGCGGTTATTTTTTCATGATGCCTGGATAACATACCTACAAACGGAAATTTTTTTTAAGAAAGATTCTAAGTATTTTAAGTCAATAAGTCACATTTTAAATAATTTTTGAAATATATGGAAGTAGCACATAGAACGATTGTATTATTAGTATAGGTTATGCACTAATACTAACAGCCACGGAGCGGCAACATGTTTTCCTTTTTAACAGTTGAGTATGCCGTAAAAATACGAGTTTAGTTATTCCAACTGTGTTTATTTCCTAGCGAAACTTCCGATGTAATAGCAGAGACTCGTAATGTATGTTTATAATTCAGGCTTCCATTATAGTGCACATTGAAAAGTCACATAGCAATATTATTATTAAGATACGGCAAAAAGAGACTTCACTTTAGAAACAAAAAGTTTATGCGAAACTTGCTGTAGTACAATTATCTGCGGAGTTTAGATAACACTTTTAAAAAAGTGGCAAGTGTTTTGGTGTTTATTATTTCTGTGTGAGAACTTACAAAAGATAAAATCTTCTTATACGTAAATTATAATCAATGCTTCAGTCTTTGCTGTGTTGTGAATAAAGTTCTAGAACATGAACGCGACTGTGTTTTCTTGGCTTTGTAAGACCAATGCGGTTGTCTGTCCCATTATGTGTGTTTAGCATTTACGCTCACTGTACGGATTGTGTATGCATAATTTCGACAGTTATTGTACTGTAAATAAATAAAAGAGAAGCATATTCGATGTGACAGTTGAGGAAAATAGTATAATGCAAAGTGCATTTAAATATGACATAGGTTTTAGAAAAGCTCAAGCTTTGAGAAATACAAAATGAACTTCATTCAGCAGGCAGCTTGATGGCTGCGATGCCGTTAACTTACAAGTAACTACTGTTTGGTAGTATATAGAAAATGACACCAGAAACAGATTTATGCTGTGTAGTTCATAACGTTGCCGTTACTAGTTTGATTGTAACAAGTAGTAATTGTTCTGAAGGTTGGGAAGTGGGAGGTAAGGAGTTTTGTGTGATCAGAACCGAAATTTGGTAACCCCATGGTTGTGCGTACAGAGCTTATGGACTTGATGAGTTTCAAGAATACTTGAGAGCTGTTTTGCAGACGCGTCATTGAGTTGGTAGCAGTGGTAGCGAACAGAAAGCTATGTTCCTAGTCACGTTATTTATTTTATATGTTAAATATTTTGACCAGAGATCACATTATATCAAGTGAACGTGTATTTGCGGTTAGTTTTAGAGTCGAGGGGGGTAGAACGGGAAGAGGGAGACTTTCTTTGTTCAGGAAGAACTTTTAACCTGCCTCGCGTTTGGCTTTTCATGTATTTGTTCTGTCTCCCTCTCTCCTCTCCCTCTATTAATTCTCATCTCCCAACTCCCCCTTGTTCCATTGTTATGCCCTCGCTCGTTTCATAGTCTTATTTTAGCTCCACAGTCTCCGCAGCTTCGTGCCACAGTCAAGTCATGCTCAGAACTAAGCTACATTATGTAGCTTTACCTCTTACCTCTCTTAAAACTCGACAAACTGCTGCGGTTCTATAACGTTGGTCTTTTTTGGAGTTGAGGTAATTGCTTCGAAACTGAGACAACCTGCTGTGGGATATGGACCATTCAGCAGTCGTTTCGTCGATCTCTGTGACACAGTTAGCTGGAACCCCAAGACGATGGTGCGGGGGTTCTTACTTTGAATGCCTATTTTGGTATGTTTGCTGTATTTAGCCTTAACATCAAGAATTAGTATACTTAAGCAGCTACAAAACGAATGACGCCATCCTATTTTGCTTCCGTCTTTATGCTGTTGTGCAATTAATTTCTGTCAAGTTCGATCGCGGCCATACTTGTTTTTCACTGCTAGGATTGTACTTTCCAGGAAAAAAAATTACGTTACCACACAATTATATTTCTGTATATCTCGCATAGCTGTTTACATGTTTTCCATATACTTGATTTGACGTTATAAATAAAATTTCTAAAATTAATTTCTCAAACAAGTGTCAACACATGTCATTGGCGATAGCTGCTGCATGTAGCGGATAATGTGGTGTTAATATATTTAATGTGAGAGTTCATATGATTGGTATTGAGTTATATCATTGTATTATTTGTTTGGGTTTTGCTGTCTTATAAACTGGCAAAAGTGCCCTGACTTGCGTGTCCTGAACAGTAGCATGAGAATGTGCGACCACGTTTCTTCTAGGTGTAATGTTTTCCCTGTGTTGCTTCCAGGTGGCAGTGGTGCAGCAGCATCGCCCTGGGCATGACGCATTGACGAAACGAGTGAGTATTGGCTGTTGGCTGCTTTATATATTTTGAAGCTTCTTTTCTGAGTGTGAGAAAGATTGACCACCCGTGCCATTGCGTCTCCTTGGCAGTGTAGTGTAATTGCTAGAAAAAATCTTCTCCCTATTATCAGCTCTTGTAATAGCAAATCAAGAAGCCACTGCGCAGCGCTTAGGCTGAGGTGGGGGCGAAGTTGCCACCATTCATTAATCTCTGCATAAATACATCACGGGCGAGTTTTTTTTATATGCCTCTGTGATGCGGGTGAATAATTTAACCTATCACGATATCACGAATATCTGGGAGTAATACATACCTAATGAGAGAAAGTTGAGCTTGCGTATTCGGAAGACTGATCGCACACTAAACCAAGCCAAGTCATTTCCTCCTTGAAATCAGCACACGCCCATGTCTTACAAGGGATGGCAGGCGATTCTCACCTGTGCTCTCCCTAGCAAGAAAGACAACACCAGATTTAAACGACTACGGTTTCAGATCACCGCGAATCAAAAATGTAATATGCAGCGTTTTGTTAGTGTGTACTGTAAATTAATGTTACGTGGCAATTTTTAATTTTAGTTAGGCGCTTTAGTTTTAACAGTGTATGTTTTATACCAGTTTATAATTATTACCGCGCGTACTTGCACCAATTATCAATACTGTTTACATTTGATTTTAATTGAAAGTCATGGTAAACATATGTATGACGCCTATTTTAAATTTGAAGGCCTTTGTGAAGTTGCGCAGTATGAAACTCAACAAAAATTTTACATTTGGTAAAATTTGTTTTGATTTCAGTTCACAAGGTTTTTATGAATAGGGTACCTCTTTTCTAACCCTCCAGTAGGACATCACTAATCAAGTAGCGTCTGTGCTGCAATGTTAGAATATAGTACTTAGTGCATTCTTGCTCCTGATTGTACAGTCATTTCCGCCTTTCTTAACTGAAGGGTAAAATCCGTCAATTTCACCGGGATTCGACCCCATCATCTTAACCAACTGCAGGGCATATGTCGGCTTCCGAAGTGAAGGGAAGGCCTCGTAAATAGGATATAAATGCGCGATTACCGCACAAAAATCCGTGAGTTTTAGTTGCAATATTTACATTTTCAAATTGCATGACAATGCCCAAGAAAATGAAGGCGCAGTGGCGTAGATGCGACTTTCTTCTGGAAGGGGATAATCCATCTCTAGTTATGGCATCCCCCGGTACCCACAGTTTCCTGATTTTAATACTAACCTTCTTATGGAACATTTAGTTTCTTTTATCTTAGCACAGCAGTAACGAGCTTTGGGGGTGTGACTCGAAACAGCTGTAATAAGTTTTTGTCGAAAAAAAAAAACTGAAAATGCAGTAACGAGGGATTCTGGGTAACTGTTTTTGCCGCCTCAAAATATCACGCATATTTGGAAATATAAATACATATGGCTCACAGGTTTAGTCAGCTTAAAAAAATTAGTGCACTCTTTTTTTAAGAATTAAAATGATATTTTGACTTAAGATAGGGAACATATCATGTCCCCTCCCTTACGCCGCTAATAAAGTTTAAGGGCGATGTAATAAAAATGAGAATACTAACTGGAAACAGATTTCCATTAGTAAAATTTGCTATTACAATTTGTGTTTGTGAAGCGCTGGTCTTTCTTTTCTCTGAACTTTTTCTAATTTTTTTATTTAAAAAAAGGTTTTTTTTAATTTTGGGGAAAAACTAAAAAACTCCCTTGGGTTTATTGTAACCTACGTAGGTGGACGTGGGGGTGGGAGGATACATTAATTTGCTGCAGCAGCATCTGTTTAGAAAGGTACGGGCAGGCAACCGTAGGAAGGTAAGTTTTCTTCGCCCAGATTCTATCGTCAGAGTTAGTTAAGAAAGTCGGGTGATGGGACGATGTGATGTCTCGGGAGTTGCCGTTGCGTAGCACGTTGCTGAACGATGCGTGTGCAGTGGCAACATCGACTAGGTAGTCGGTGTTGGCAGTGGGCACCGCGTGTCACAGTAGGCAAAACGTGCTCACATTTGTGTGTGCAGAAGTTTCAAGATCAATTTTGCGTAGTTCTCTCATGAGCTCGATGCCATTTCTGTGTTTTGTATTTGAGGCAGGCGTACGTATTCCTTAATTTGCCATGTGCTTGTAGTTTCCCGCTATCCGTGTGTTGAGTCAAACATTTCAGTGGTAGCTGATGGGGTGGGCTTAATCAACCAGGATTTTGTGATACTTAGTACCGACTATAAAGTATGTGTGGGTGTCTCGCTTATGTATATGACAACCATGTTTCTTTAATATAAGTACGCTAACTCGTAGGCCTGGTAGAATGAGATACTTTTCAGCGGACATTGACCGACAAGTTATAATCCACGTTTCATTGTTAGATTCTTATTCTTTGAGTTCAAAACTTTCAGTATCATTTTCAAAATATTTTTCTCTATACCCCCAGCCCCTCCACACGAGTCCGCAACTTCGTCTGTACGTGCGTGCAACTCTCTGATAGTCTGCCATGTTGTCAACACCTTAGGTTGGCGTTNACTTCGTCTGTACGTGCGTGCAACTCTCTGATAGTCTGCCATGTTGTCAACACCTTAGGTTGGCGTTGAACTCATTCCGTCTGTAAATGTGAAAATTTAAATGCAACATTTTGTCAGAAATAACTATTCGACTCCCCCGCGGGTTCGCTCCCGGATTTTCGCATGTGGGAATCGTGCCGAATGATGCCGCTGGTCGGCGGGTTTTCTCTGCGATCTCCCGTTCTTCCCACCCTTTTTCATTCCGGCGCTACTCCATACATCGCTTCACCCTTGCGAAAATCCTGGAGTGACCTGGCCGGGGATTGAACCCAATTCGCCTTGGTGGGAGGCGAGCAGTCTAACCGCTGAGCCACCGCGGTCCCTGACATTAAGGAAATTGTCTTATTGTTAAAACAATTTTTTTACATCATAAAGTGATGCCAATAAGCAAAAATGGACCAAGTATTCTATCTGATCAAAAGTATCTGGACATCCCTGTGTAAAGGTAAACCCGCGCCTAGATGTCACTACGACCACCGCTGGCGCTGTAAAAGGAGGCACGAGGCTCCATGGTCAGTGCTTCACAACACAGGTAGAAAGGATGGAGCAAGGATGCTCGGCGAGTTCGAACGTGGTGTGTTTATTGGTTGCCATATCAGTAAGCAAGCCGTCGGGCCATTTCCGCCTTTTTAAAGTTNGAGTTCGAACGTGGTGTGTTTATTGGTTGCCATATCAGTAAGCAAGCCGTCGGGCCATTTCCGCCTTTTTAAAGTTGCCCAAGTCGACCTTTTGCAAAACTGCTGCCGGGTAGCCCACATGTGTTGACCGACAGGGATCGTCTCGAGCGTTGAAGAAAGTGGTACTGGAATGCGGACTGGAGACGCGTGATTTGGAGTGATGAATCACGCTATAGGGAGTGTGCGAATGAGCTGCTTTTAGTGGTGGCGCCCCTAGCGGAGACGGTGGTGGAAACTAAGTGGGAGAGAATAACGAGTAGGTGCGTTACAGAAAACGGTACAATGACGTCACTGGGAGAAACGTAAACAATAATTTCCTAAGGGTTAAAAAAATACATTTTTTGTCTTCTTAAAGTTTACTTTAGAGAAATGTCAAAATCTAAATGAGTGGAAGCACATATTCAACGTAAAAGAAAGGCTAGGGCATGAAATACGTGGCAAGGGCTTCCTTACAACGTCAAAATTCGGGTAATATGGTGTATTTTACACCACAGTTTTTGTGTTATGATAAGTAGACGATTTTCAATATAATACTGGTTAAACCTTGTTTATTAATTTTTAATTTTCAGTTATATTATTGCATTGTTTCAAGTGAAAATCAGCCAGTGCCGCTCTTGTTTTTTATTTATGCAATTGCAGATTCACTTAAATTTTAAATAGGAACATAGTGAAATGCTGATGTGAATTCAAAGCAGGCCAGTAGAAGTGTTGAAACATATTGCTGAACTGTGTTTCTATATTAATTTTGAGAGAGGAACTTCGGAGACAACCATTGTACAACAATGGGGAAAACCAGTGCGTGTTCGTGAAAGTTTGTATTTGAAGGGAGGGAGTGTCNGGAGACAACCATTGTACAACAATGGGGAAAACCAGTGCGTGTTCGTGAAAGTTTGTATTTGAAGGGAGGGAGTGTTGAAAAAATGTTCAAATGAAATGTTGCAGTTGCGAAAATATCGATCTGATACCCTTGGACAAAATTAGGTTGTATGGACAAATAAAACATGTTAACCGTTCTTTCACTAATATGTTGAAAGCAGAATGCCAGAGCGAAAATTACGTAATAGCAGTTTCGATTATACAAAAAGTGATGATAATTCTGTTTAACAAAAACGATAGTAAAATATGACAAAATGCATTAGTGCTTTATAAAATCAGAACGTTCAAAAGTGCGTAGGTGCTGTATAGTTAAAATGTCCATTGTTGTAACCGACTCCACTGTATTACATTCGTATGCTACCTGCAACCATTTTATCACGCTGTAAAACTCTACAATTATTTCTGTATTTAAAGATTACCGGTACTCTTATCCAGCTATGAGCAGCTCTGTGACATCTTCTAGTAATATTATGTATTTTTGTAGCACAGGATTATTTACAAGTTCATGGCTTTCCGTCGATCGTGCCACGCTTTACTGCTGAAATCCAAGGCCAAACATTTATTCGTAAACTATAGTGTTTATCGTTATAAAATTTGAAAAATTTAATACCTTCAATACTCTCTATTGTATGTACGTGGTACTGCACACCACATCACAATAGTTTGGATTGCTCTTTTGTGGTTCGTTATCCATGTCCAATGTAATGCTGTTGTGTTTACGTATCAAGTTTCCTGCACGCATTCCACCAAAATATTACAAAGCCTGTCGCAAGAGTGCAGCACGTGTCATTCGCACGCTCCCTATACCACGTGACAGTTAGATGAGAAAGGATATGGCGAATGCCAGGTGAACACTACATGCCGGCCTGTATATTGCCCTGGTGAAATTCGGCAGAGGTGGGGTGATGGTGTGGGGGTGTGCTTTTCATGGAAGGGACTGGGTTCTGTGGACTCGGTCCTCTCATAATACCACAAGGTACATTAAAGACGGGTAGCTGTATGGACATTCTGACCGACTGCGTGTTGTCTACGGTAGAAGGCCAGTTCGGAAATAACTGTGTTTTTCATCATGGCAGTGCTCCCTGCCATGGTCAGCTCGGTCTGTTCATGGGTGGGTGGGTGGTGGACAATGAGGTTCCCGGAAATGGACTGGCCAGCCCAGAGCCCCGACTTCGATCCCATCCAACACCTCTGGGATGAACTGGAACGGCGACTACGCACCAGACCCGACGATCCACACTTACTGCGCTGCAGCGCTGTTGGGAAGAATGGTAGGCCATTCCCCCGGAGACGGTCTCCTTCACAGGGTTAGAGTTGTAATTAAGGCCAAGGGCCCACCCCACCTCGTATTAATGTCGGCTACTGGGCAGTATATTCGAGGGACACCTATAGGACAGATTCGCGTGGATGTCCGGATACTTTTGGTCAGAAAATGTACAGCCATACAAAAACTAAAAAACAATATTATAATGACGTGTACGCTGCTGATATTAAAACGCTTAACTTCACCTGTAGATGTTCTATATAAGCGGACAGCACATCCATATGGAGATTAGGGTATGTTAACTACTTTGCAGGAAACCGGTGACAATAGCATGAATTCGTGAATGACTAAGTAGCGTGTAACATCATATCAAGCTTCTTATGTAGAGATATTGGGGCTGCAATAGTGTTCAAAATATCGCAGAGAGAATTTAAATACCGTACATGCAGCATTAAAAACAAATAACTCTGTGAATGATTTACCCGAAGAAAAATGACACCACCAAACATGCTTATTCTGCTTCTAAAGCCACGAATAAACCCAGCCAGCGGGACACAAGAATATTGTATAGTGGCTTGCAAGTGATAGGCGAGAATGAATGAGTGATAGGAGTGGAGAGATTTGGGCGGGTCTTAGAGAGTGAGTGAATATTGTAAGTTGTTATTAGAACATTGTTTAAATGTTAAATGTTATTAGTATAGCAGTCCGCTATGTGTATCTTACGTATTTTGTATTGCTAAATAAAAATAGAAATTAAGAAATCGGGAGACTTCTAAAATTTTTAAAGAAAATATTTATTACGTATTTATAGACTCTTAACAAAAAATACGTATTTTGCACTCGACGCACGATTTTCGCCGTTATTTAAAAATAAAATTTTTGAAATGAAACTACATATTTAAAAAAGTTTATAGAATATGCTTTACGTGTGCAATTACATTAATAAATTAACACAAGGACTTTGGAAATTGCAGACTTTGGTGGAGTTTTTAGCTTATGTATTTGTTAAGAATAAAAATCAAAAACGTTGTTACGAAAATATATGTGTATAATTTTATCCGTACCTTAGTACAATACTGTCATTTCAAAAAACACAAAAAAAAAAAAATTTGAATCAGGATGACTTTGAAAGTTTGCATAAACTTCGAGTCAATAAATTTTGTATGTGTGCTATTAAGATTTGCAGTATAATTTTTACTAACTTATATTTAATTAAATGTGGTAATTTTCTTTTGCTGTCGATTGACAGTTACAGATTTTCAATTTGACGGAGCGTGAGACTGGTCATGTTTTGTTGCTAAGTAAGCATCTTCTATCACTACAAACGAACATGTAGCACTTCATCGAAGAGAAGAGAGTTACGCTGTTTGCAATACACACTACTTATAAATTGTCGCCAGCTTGCGGGAATATTCTATTACAATGGTAGACTTCACATTGGCAGCCTTGTGGGAGGGTGTTTTCAAAACTCTTGAAAACAAAAGTTAATTACTTTACAGATGTGTACTTTATCCATCATATAATAGAAGGTAGGTGCAATAGTTACGGTTTTCGTTAGATGAAACGTACGTGAAACAATTACTTGGCTAGTGTAATTCACTACCAGCCTGCCTGGCACCACAGTTATGAACTAAAATTACATATTTCAAATACTACAGCGATCAGAAAACATTTTGTACCAACATTTGTAATATTAATGTGAATTTTTGCACACGTGATTTCCAGAAATTAACATATGCCGTTCAACCATTTTTTTTCCACGTTAATTATTTATACAAAATTGCGGTGTCATGACAAAACCATTCTTATTTAGTTTACAAGCCCTTAGAGTGAATGAAGAAGATTTGGGCGGCTCTTAACAGCGATGTCTTGAGAGCCGATGAGGGTGATTGAAGTGAGTATGAAGCAGCGCCGGAATGAAACGGTGGGGGGAAACGGGAGATCCCCGAGAAAACTCGCTGACCAGTGACAAAAATGGCCCGGGACGATTCCCACATGCGAAAATTCGGGAGTGACCCGGCCGGGGATTGAACGCGGTTCGCCTTGATGAGAGGCAAGCCTTCATGAAATAAAAACATTATTTAAATTACCACAAAAACTTTGCCATTCTAATTTAAAAAACGAGTAAAAAATCAGAATTTTTTCTGAAATCAAGTAGTATAAAGCATTCCTAATACTTCATAATGGGATTTTCGTCGAAATATTTTCATGCTTTCAGCTTTATAATTTAATGTGTTAAAACTTATCTAATATAAGTCATCTGTTCAATAAAAATGATGTATAGAAATATAGTTTGGCCGTGTCCTATGGCAGTGCAACACCAACTTAATTTCAATGTAGAATGAGCATCGTGGTTTCGGAAACGAAGTCTCACAACCAAGGAACTGTTTGGTGCAGAAGTGAGTTATAGACAAATACATATTTAGAATATCAGCATTTGGCAAACTTCCACAAAGCTATTAATGCATGGGGAACTTAGAAGAATTTGGGGAATTCATAAAACAATTAATTTAACTAGGACTGCAACCACACGTAACGAAAGCTAATCTCTGTGGCATATAAACACTGGTTGTTTAAAACACGTAAAATAAGATACAAACTTTAGAAATAAGCATGCAAGAAAATAGTACGTATAACAATACATGCACTATTTAGACTGTAGTTCTATATTTCGAATACTTGTGTGTAATTTTTCAGTCTGTTTCACGTGTGTTTGAGTTTTTTATTTGGACTGTGGTGGGTTAGCTAAGATTTTGCTAGAATGTGTTAGGTTTAACTTTTTCTGAGTCCTATTTGGTTAGGTTAGATCGGGTTTGATTTGTTTCAGTTCGCATGCATTGTGCAAATTTGAAGACCAATTAGTTGTGTAAAGGTGCTACAGAAAATTGCCAGAGAGCATAAATGAAAACCTCTGTCGAATATTGCCAAAACCAAACATTTGTAAGACTTCATTACTCCAATCGTGTATATGAAGCCAAGTGACTGTAAAAATTGTGAAGAAAACAATCGTGAGCTACCTGACAAATGTTAACGAGAGTCGAAGACGGGTTCTAAAATACACGGATCGTACGCACGCGGAACAAGCAGACGAATCGGAATAGATCCGTGCTGATTTATAATACACAGAAACTTAGGCCTAAGTATTTACAACTTAGAAAAATATGAACTGACTGGATTCGAAAATAGCAGACATTCATAGGATGCATAAAATACTATTTTATAACAGTTAATAATTCATAAAAAAAATTATTGCTAAACCATAAATTAGCCGTAATGTAAACAAAAAAACGATAATACTATAATTTTACTTTGCGAAACTCAGTTAATCATTTTTAGTAATCGTATATAACTTCATATTATTTCCCATTTTTGTTTTTTAAAAAATTATGTTCCTTGTCCACAAAATAATGATTTCATTAGTGGTAAGGTTTCGAGCGGATTTGGTTTCCGTATCGTTATGGTTTTGACTGTACCAAGACACGTTCGCTGAAACATCTTCGAAGCAGATAAGTGAAATCTTTATGACCTAAGGTTATTTTTAAGAACATCGCCATAATATAAGTAGATATATTAAAAATTATTTACGACTGCCATTTTACTCCCATTTTCTTGTTTTTGTTCCGGCACGACTGGCTTTTGGCCACAAATTAGTATCACAACTAAACTATGAAAACGCAGTGTGTTCATTTGATTATAACCATAATGATACCGACACTAGAATAATACTCGATTCCTATTATCCGCACACATTCCGAAGTTGATCAAACCTTTAGCGTGCGCATCCGTGCCCACATTCGTGCCACTGTTGATACAGCTCGTAGTAGTGTTTTGTATTCCCGGGTAAATGACGTCTTATAACCCGCCTTGGTACGACGAGCACATCAAATAATATTATTTACATCAATTTTGCAGGAATTTGAACAGCTTCGTTAATCACCATGTAAGAATAAACTGCAGATTTATTTGACTTTCGCCATAAGAGTAGCTTCGTGCGACCGCTCCTGACGAGGTTACAGGCCGGTTTGGATTCCCCCACCACTTTCGCCAGCCCTGACCGGCACTACATGTTGTATTTCATCGTACATGTTGAATGTTCATGTGTACGTAGCATGCAATTAAGTACTATTGATAGGTAATCTATGGATAGTTCTTAAAATGCGTTTGAAGTTTTTGAAAACATTACATAGTAAAAGCTAATCATTATAAAACGGGAATTTCAGCGCTGGATACTATTACTCAGAATGTCACGTAAGAGCAAGGGACCTACAGTAACTGGTCACAAGTTATCATTTAATACTGACAATTTTCTGCCCAGGAAGTTTAATCAAACTGACTTTCGCGTTTAAGCGTGAGGCATTTCAAAATATATCAAAAAATATTAACACATTTTTTTCTTGGTGTAAGATAAATACATTTCAAATTCAGCCTGGAATAATTTTGCATGTTTAAATCTTTATTGAAATATATGTGTTGTAGAAATGTGCCTTTAAAGAAAAGTATTTCAAGATGTAGCAGATGCGGTTACTCACAACATTTTTAAATAAGTTTAATAGATAAAGACAAAGACTGGCAGCCACGGATATTGCTTTCATGTTCTTCCAGTTGCCAAAGACTACTTCAGATTTGAAAATAAAAAAGGAATAATTAAGAAACAGTTGGAAAGACATAACAACTTTGATAATATAATCAATAATCCTACAGAGACCAGGACTGCTTGCGCTTGAAATTGAATTTTGGAGAAGTAGTGGCATCGCAAGACTGGATCATGTGTGCAGTGAGAGAATAAAAAGAGTTATCGTGGTTGTGAAAAAATCTATAATTGACACAACAAAAACATAACGTTTACGTTGGTACACTGCTATTTTGAAATACTCGGGTAAAGCAGAGGGCCCAAACCTGTGTATGTGTATCCCTTCAGGTAGAAGAAAACATGGTTGCTGCTTGTAGTGTTTCACTGTGCTTTCTGGGTACTGTACTGCCATTTAACACGCTACATGCAAACCCACACATTTGTTTCCATAAATAAAAAATAGCTAATCTAATGTAAAAATAACTTTCTTTAACTTACCTAACCAAATGTCAGAACTTAACGTAATGTTACAAGGATTAAGTGGTAAACACGAATAAATATATCGCATGTTTTTAATACAACTTATATGTAATAACTAGAGCAGCAGTCCTAAAAATTGCCAATATTTGGAAACATCTGCCATTTAAACTATTCAAAACGCTACATAATGTTGCATTAGTGTATCTTTTTTAAAAAATAATACACAAGTATTTTTTAACAAAGGAAATTAATAAATCGGTTTCTGCACCAACGAACTTTGCTTACCAAAGCATGTGTTACCGTTGTTTGATTTCTAATTTATTCACAGCTATTGTTTACAGTATTAAATTATCTACCTCCACTCTTACTCTTTTTATTTCACAGTGAGAGCAATATTTAATGTATATTTCAACTCTAATTAAAGTGACATTAAGTCTTTGTTTGGTCACAGTCTCTGTTTGGTTCCTAATCATTAACATGTATTCAGTCTATATGTTGCCATCATTTGTAATGCCTTTCACTCTCACGTCTAGTCCAATAGTCCAGCCTGCCAGCCGCACTCTTCACTGCTTGATACTCGCAGTCGCAGATTTTCCTTCTGCTGGTCACCGCTCGTCGTCTATCGCTGAAACTCGGCCACTCATACATTCAACAACAACTCCCGGCTCGGGGGCATGTCACACTTTTATATCAGTAGCTCTGACAATCTGGAAGGTTCAACGCACCCCCGAGTCACGCTGAGAGAACGAGGTCAGTAATCTAGAGCATTCTTCAGATAAACGCAGAAATTCTATCCACCGAAGGTCAGGAGAGATGAACCGCCAAAGGATTATCGCGGCAGAATGCCTTCATAACTGAAAATGCTGCTAGGATTATCGCTTGCTTGTCATTCAAAACATTCCATTGACTTGCCGCCCCGCTTATCACTACTCTGTCCTTCTCTTCCGCCCGCTCGCGCGGGGCGTGCCAAGGTCAGCGGCACGAACCAGCGACATGTAACAGTACATTATTTTGGTTAAATTGAATTTTTACTTATATTGTATCTATAAATTATAATAGTTTATTTATAATTAATATATACAAAAACAGGGGGGAAATAGCTATGTATTGTGCGCTTGGCAATGAAACCTGGGTTGGGCGTCTGTCCCTAAAACTCATGAGGCGGAGGAATATCCTTGATGTATAAATTTAGCAGGGTTTCAGAAAGTTGGAAGTAACCGTGAATGGACTATATTACCATATTTACATTACTGATACTATGTTAATCGTACATATGGTGGAAGGACACAAAATTAGCAATCTTTCCAGAAGTGTTCACTGCCTAATCACAAACAGCTCATAGCACTTGGCTAACCAACAATTTCCTAACAGCAAAATGTATTTTGAGAAATAGTATGATCCTAACCAGTGATTACAAGAAGTTTTGTTTAAATTTGTCACCTGGTCAGATAACCAGTAGTAGTATTTAAATAAATATTACAAAACCATACTATACATATATATTAAATATACGCTGCATAAATAAACTTTCTTTTTAAAAAAATGTTCTTGCTAAGATGAAGCAACTCCAAATGTCGTTCATTGACTCTCCAGTGATGTATCCCACCAAGGCGAACCGGGTTCAATCCCCGGCCGGGTCACCCCTGGATTTTCGCATGTGGGAATCGTGCCGGACGATGCCGCTGGTCGGCGGGTTTTCTTGGGGATCTCCCGTTTCTTTCGCCCTTGCATTCCGACGCTGTTCCATTCTCACCCTCATCGGTTCTCAAGACTTCGATGTTAAGAGTCGCTCACATCTCTCAACTCAACTCAACTCCAGTAATGATTGCCTCACAAATTGCACATAAATTCAGTGTACTGGTTCGAGATCACGTTCGAAAGTTACTTCGGACCTTTATTAGTGAAATGGTGCACGTAACCATTATCTGTGATTTAGGACTGCGTAGTAGCGGTCTGGAATAAATTTTTCTCGCACTGTTATATATATATATATATATATATATATATATATATATATATAAAACATTATCTCGCAGTTGGGATACGCGACGAATTAATTATTTCTGACAAACCATCTCAAAGTGTTGTTGTAGGTTGCGGAAAACTCAGAATATGGCACAAAAACACACATACACCGAATCAATAGAGTGCACGAGTTTCATTAGTTGCTACATGAGCGGAAACCCGAGCTGACAGCTTGAAGGCTGGTGAGAATCCCAGGCATTAACTAGTGCGGTGATGGAAACCGTGTCGCCGTGGGCGGTTCAGCAAAATTATTATGTTGTGGTTTGTCATTGCCTTCCACAGTATGAAGTTGAAAAATTAACATGGTCTTTTCCGGTAATCGAATCCAGATCCTCCGCGTGAATGCAAGATTTTTATTTATTATTATTAAATGCTGTGTGTGCCCCCGATTGGCGACAAACCCTCATAGGGGAACACTAGACATTCAAGAATGGGAAAGAAATCGGCTAGGGCCTGTGTTAAGGGTTTGACTCTCAGAAGTGGGGGGAGCGATAAGGGCGACACTGCTGCACGCATCAAGTGGGACGTCAAGCGGTAACACTACTATTTTATTGCTGGAAAGTCTGTAGCAAGGTTCAATGCAGGGCTTTTGAGTATTTGTATACGTATATGACGCGTATATTTTGGGACACAGCGCTTTCTAAAAAAAAATTATAGCTTTGTTGGAGTCCTTTGAAATGGCGTTTACGATGTGCGTGCCGTCTTAGTATCACTTAACAGGCCTCCTCTGAAGTGTGTGTGCTTTTCGTAGATCAACACATCGGGGACACGTTTTATAGTTTTGTAGAAAAAAAGTGCATTTCAAACACTCTGCGACGCAGTTCAAGCGCCAAGTAGGTGGACATCAATCGGGTTGGTTGGACCGTTAATCGAACCCGGCTCCTCCCGACTACGAGTCCAGTGTTCCACCTCTCTTTCTGGAATTTCTTTCTCGTATCCTTGTAATTACTTGCGTAGTTACTTCCGCGGGATTTTGTGTGTTATTAATTATAATTTCGTCAACAACTAATCTACTTGACGTTTTTTTGTGTATACGTGTTTGTTTGTCACGTTCTGAGTTTGTGAGAGGCAGCACACTACAATGTTTGCAATGGCGTTTGTCCGGAATAGCTCAGTCATGGAATGCAAAACCCACAATACAAAGGACCGCTGCTGACGTCAGTACAACTGTTTCACATGTGAAGACAAACGCGTTTGTTTTCCTGAGCCAAGCAGACTGAGATAACGAGCAAGCGTTCCCTCACGCCAACTGCCCCTAGGGGACTGATCAGAACGGTTTCTCAGCTATTGGATGGACCTATGTTGATGGTCTTCCATTCACAAACTGCAACGTCGCAGTGGCAAAATGTGCCCACTGGCCACGTTTTGTTAGTTTACACAGCCTTCAAAACAGTTCAGCAGAAAAAAGTATTCTGCTGTAGTTCACACATCTCGAACCATTATCTAAATACTATGTTTGATTGAAACAGCTATCCACCAAAATTTCACCATTTAAACTGTATTGAATAGGGGAAGAGTGTGTGTGTTTACTTTAGATGCTTCATGTGTGTCCTTGGAAACAAGAGACGTTCCCATAGCCTTACACATTTTCAACTTTTAATATCAACCCTTTTTAGGTGGTTGTTTGTTGTTTTTTTTTNAGACGTTCCCATAGCCTTACACATTTTCAACTTTTAATATCAACCCTTTTTAGGTGGTTGTTTGTTGTTTTTTTTTCTGCACTTTACGCGTCCATTCTCCACCAGTCATTTACGGTAGTCCTGAAAAGAGACGTCACTCATGTGATTGTGGTTTTAAGTTTTGATCACGCCTTTTTTTGTCCCCATGACGTAGTAAATGAGTCGCTATGCACTGGATTTAATTAAGAAGTTTCGAGAACAAGTTTTTGTTATACGCAAAATTGGAAATATCTATTTGCAAATTTGTTTGACTTTTTCAATACTCTTTCGTTTGGTACGCTTCGTTCGCACTTTTGGGCGTATTGTTGTATGTTTGTATAATTTTATCATTTTGATTTATGAATTTAGAACTATATCAAGATTCAAACTATGATACTTCAAAATACTAGTGAGAGCTTTGTTGATAAAAGTATTTGGAAAAGTGTGTTTTTGGATGACTTTGAGGAATTAGTTTCTTGTTACATCTTAATTGGCAGAGAAATATTAAGGAAACAACCATTCATAGGTATGCATGTACACGGATAGGCATGCAACTTATTAGTTACACGTTTTTTTAAACATAAATTATTATTAAATAAATATATAATCTCATAGTACATTCCTAATTCGTGTGCAATCTGAAGTAACTGTTTTATCCAGAGATATTAATTATGGTTTATACAGCGAATAAGTGCCAATACATCATGTTTTTTTGCTGCATGTATTGCGTGGATTGAACGGTTACTTTACCTAAAATTGTGAAAGACCGGTAAGTTAAGTTAAATTATATCTCGTAATCTTTTCATTATGTTGGTTAAAATAAACTCATGAAGTATGCTTGCGGTAAAATGTACATACTGTATTATTACGTTTGTAGTTGCATGAACCGAAGATGCTAAATTTGATAAATGTTTTTAAAAATCAGTTCTCGCTCTAGCTGTTACGAATTTTGACAAGTTAGTAATATTATATTTGGACGATTAAAGTTTTGGTTGAATTTGATTACAAATAGCATTTGTGTCTAACCCAAATTGCTTGTAATTGGTCATATAGACGTAGAATTATAATTGCTGGTAATATTATAGACTTGGAATAAATTTTTTCAGTTTATTTTTTTTCCAAGCAAAGCTATTTGTATTACAAAAAAAAAATGAAAATGTGAACTTAATCTAATTTCCGTGAAGTTTAATTATCTTTAAATTTGCTTCTTACAGAACATATTTTAATTAAAAAAAAAAAATGTTCTATTCAGGTGAGTTTTACAGCGCGAAATTTGGTTCACAGTTGTTTGTAAAATATACCACACCTAACACTTGGGATGGAAATCGTAGATAGTACGGGAAATATACTTGACATTTAGTTCCGTAAACTGGTCTGGTTGAAGGAAGATTGGGTTGGTGCGCGCCGTTGCCGTTATTCGGCCAGGCGACTGCCGCGGCGTCACGAGATGGCAGCACCGTGCCTGCCTGCATGCACTCTTTGGCCCCAGTTGTGCAGCGAAGAATGCTTTGCAATGTCCGTGTATTGCTCTGCTGCTTCAAGTAGCAAAAATAAACCTTCTAATTTATAGGTAACGATCTCGATAATAAACTGTACATTCTGTCAAGTAGTTTGTGTAAAAAAAAAAAAAAAAAAAANAACATATTTCTCTAAGTAGGACGTACTAAATTACGTATCCCAGTTTGCATGGAAGACACGTATACTCGTCTTTAATTCAGTTGCTTATTTTTGTTGAGTAAAATAATTTTGCTGTTTACACTTGCCTATAGGACTAGGTTAAAAAGATGCGCAACAAAAAAAATATGACTTTACTGCTCTGCTCTCATTTGGCAGGTCCAGTATTTCTTTACGCAACTTCCGAGGTCTTGTTTAATTTATCAGGCATTTTATCAGAAATAACTTGGTATTGACCAACGTAAACAACACACAAACACACACTTATATTAGAAAGAGATAGAGAGTGCGAGAGAGTGTGTGTGAGAGAAAAAAAAGGGGGGGGATTATATATATATATATATATATATATATATATATATATTCCTGAGCTGGCAGCTAACTTGTTATCTTGCAGTTATAAAATGTATTTTTTAACTCAAATTCTGGTCACAACTTGCAGCTTCTCATTGGGGATATGAAATGACGGGTAGTTGTGTAATCATGAAATTTTGCCGTGTTGGATATTCATGTGTTTTTTGACAGAATACTTGTTACCAGCTTGTGTCTATGGGAAGGGTGGCGTATTTGGTAGTTTTGCATTAAGTATTTGTGTGAACAGACGCATTCAAAATTGTGACATCAAATACAAAATCTGGAACTATTATTGGAACAGGAGAGTGTGTTACAGAATAGTTTCGAAAAAGAAATGAGCGCGTGCGTGGTTATTCTGTTAAATATTATAAGCCATAAATAAAACTGGTTCTTGTGCTCGTAAAAATGCATTACAAAATCATCCCAATGAGATGGTACAGAAAAATTCAATTCCAGCATTAACAATGCACGAATTACTTAGTCACTTTTTTNAAATCATCCCAATGAGATGGTACAGAAAAATTCAATTCCAGCATTAACAATGCACGAATTACTTAGTCACTTTTTTGTTTCGATCAGTATTGCTTATTGCATTAGACTTTGGATACATACTTCTTAAACCTTGTTCAGTTGTCACGATTGAAAATTATGCTTTTTTTATATAGTCGGAAAAACTAACATGGCGGCATATGGTAATTTGTAAGTTTCTAAGTTTACAAAACTCAAAATGCTAAAATATGTACTGATTTGGTAGACAAAGTCAGTCACGTGATCAATTTTGTTAGCACAGTACGTTCTATCAAGTAGTTTGTGCTAACAGTAGAAAAAAATGCAGACTATGTTGGTAATTAAATTTACGTTGTACGAGTTCACGAATTGCAATAACAGTAACACTACATACAAAGTAGCTTTTCTTCTACAAGTAAATGACCTGGTGTTTACCTCGTAGGTACATTGTGGAGGACATGTCAGTGGTAACGATAATATCTTATCAGTATTTTGGGAACATTAGTTAAATAAAAAAAAATTAACTGTTCGATGCGAAACTTGACAGTTTTCGTATGGCCGCATACCAGTGTTACTGGTAAACACTTCGNAAAAAAAATTAACTGTTCGATGCGAAACTTGACAGTTTTCGTATGGCCGCATACCAGTGTTACTGGTAAACACTTCGTGATTTCATTTGAATTCTATTCCTGTTTGTTCATTTTGCCTTCGGAATGCAGTTTTGAGAGGCGTTTGTGCTGCTATCTCTGGAGTGAATGTGAACCATAGACTACAAGCGCAGCTCCGTATACATGCATATTCCAGCAATACGCTTTAGTGTGAATTTATACACTAATAATATAAAGATGGTGATAATTATGAAAGTAGGCACAAAACGTTTTAATTATATTTGAATATTAAACACAGACCTTGCGGTATTAAATAACTCTTCTATCAATTCGTCGGTAATAGTATAACATTGAATTCTGTTTGTTCTTTTTTAAACTGCAAAGCAGAAGTGGTAATAAATAAAACACCTACAGAAATATAGACTTCTCAGCGGTTGGTAGCAGTGAAAGTTAACGTAATACGTTTCTGAGCGAAGTCCTTCCAGTAATGATGAAATCTAAATGTCACCAGNTGGTAGCAGTGAAAGTTAACGTAATACGTTTCTGAGCGAAGTCCTTCCAGTAATGATGAAATCTAAATGTCACCAGCTTTTAGTAACTTTTATTACCAACATACACAAAATCAGATCTAATTTTAGAAAATTATAAAATAAAATAAAACAGTCGTAAAACTACGTGTATGTTTTGTATTATGTGCAAACGTGTGTTCACACCCGCCAGACGGTAGCTTTTTGGTATCTCTATCTTTTAGTCGGAGGCGGCGAAACCGGAATTTTTCTCATTAGTCACGTTTTATGATTTTTTTTTTTATTTACCGAGAGACGTTCGTTGATAACTTGAATAGTCACGCATTTTCTTCGCTCTACGGTTTGTTTTGAGTTTGCTTAAAGGCCGTGTTGTTTTGCAAGGGTCTACATTAAATTATGGAAGTCAGTTGGAAATATAAAAATTTAAAAATATGTTTTATAGTTATGTTACGAGACAGTCGTACATCTAAATGAAGAAAGTAAGATGTTGAAGTATGTACTCTGCAGGGAACCCCACGTTACCTTGTAGCCGTCAGATACACGCACCTACCCTACCACTGAGCGAAAAGTGTCGGTATAGTTAGGAAGTAATATAAAGTATTACTGTCATTTTAATGTGCGTAATTATGGTCCATAGACCTAAAAGGACAATATTAAGTATTTGAGTCTTTTTTCGAAGCGTGTCGAGTAAGTTTCACATTAGCGCAAAAGTGCGAATTGTGTATGGCTTCTCGTTGTTTAAATTGGAACAGCAATGTAGTATCACAAAACTGGGTTACGTCATCCTGCCCTTAAATAAGTTTCGTTTCATCTCTTACAATGTTTCCGATCTTTATGCACGGTGCAGGGGTACCTTAACCCGGGGGGGGGTAATTGTGTTGTATGTTTCATTTAACGTATAGTTATTGTCAATATCAGTTTTTATTCACAACCTTCAACTCCACCTCCCCCGAAAATAGAAAATTTAATCGCATTTGTAGTAAAAAATGTGATAAGGCGTATGTTTTGTGAAAAATATTTGAATTTAGGAATTCCATGTGATGATTATGTAGGTCACATTTTAATAGCGTGAATAGTGAATGCCAAGTCAGTCGTAACTGCAGAGCAGGCAGGTGGCGTGCGTGCGTGCGTGCGGCAGCGGATTTCAGCGCCGGTACGTTGGCAGCGAGTGACTGGAGCTTCGCGACCGGGCCGTGCCGAGCGCGGCGGGGCTTCGAGGGGGGGAATGGTTGGCCGCCGCGCCGTGCCCTTGCTGGTATTATCAGCACGTTTAGCCCGAGCAGTGACTGACCTTGTTGCGCTCTGCGACCAGAGAGCGAAACGGAAAACGGGGCTTTGCTTTTTTCCAACGTGGTAGTTTTTCGACTCGTCCGATTTCCACGCCTGAACCGCGGCGAAAGAATGCAGCGTAATAGAGGACGTGTAGCGTTTGCCGCGGGGAGCCGATGAAGCGTTCAGAAGGTGAGTTTTTACAAAGTTGAACATGCATGGGGAAACCGCGACCATGGAGAGGCGAGCGAGTATCAGTTTCTGGCGAGCCTGGATAGGCGAGTGCGAGAGAGACGGCGTTATCGTTTTTTCGTGGGGGAGTAGCTCTCTTCGTATCCCAGCCGAGTTCGTTCCTGGCAGCGCAGTTACGAAACACACCCACACGGAGGCGTAGTTGTGTGCGTGTGGAGAACTCCTCACACATTCTCTCGCCAATGATACACTGGCCTCTCTCCGAAGGACAGCTTATCCAACAATTACTTTCAAACTGGATATTGGCCGTTTATTAACCAGCGTTATTTAGACCGAGGAATGCATTCCAGACGCAATTTCAAGCCTATTTTTACGCCAGTTTAAAAGTTATTGTGTAAGACAAATAATCAGACATTCGTATTACATCTAGTAATACAACTGCACCTTTAGGAATTGTATTAACATTCGACGATAGTTNAAATAATCAGACATTCGTATTACATCTAGTAATACAACTGCACCTTTAGGAATTGTATTAACATTCGACGATAGTGCATTGCAGTAATAATTATTTCATGCAATTAACGCATGCATGATTTGACTTGCAAAACAGTTTGGAATTTTATGTTAGTAATTTAGACGCGACGCGTTTACTGAACTTTTCTAGATCTTTCTCAGCTACGATGTTTTGAGTGGCACACACTGGTGACCCAGTTTTGATGTAAAGCTGACGACAGTTTCTCTGAATTATACTTTAAAAACGTTTGCTTCAAAGTGTTTCACATTGTACTACCGCTTTATTAAATATGCATCAAGTGAACACATGTTTGATTTTAAAGGAGCAAATTCATTACAAAAGTAATAAGTTTGTGTAATATATGCATTTAATTACACACACATACACGCAATTTGGCAGTAAGAGATTTCAGTTTGTTTTAATTTTTCTTAATCGGTTTTAATAGAAGTATTGCTCGTATCAAATTGTAGCACTTTCAATAGAGCTTTTATTGTTAGCATACACGAGTTTCCGCGTTGTGGAAACTTTTTGAGGATGCCATATTATATTCGTTTCTCGTTGACTGCAGGTGTAAAAGCACATCCATCGAACACAGCAGTCACGTTTGAAACACATTAAGCACTTACACAGTTGGGNTGACTGCAGGTGTAAAAGCACATCCATCGAACACAGCAGTCACGTTTGAAACACATTAAGCACTTACACAGTTGGGTCTTGCCGCGGTACCCTTGAAGGTATGCAAATTTGAATTATTTCACCGGGACAGCTGCCATTTTTTTAAAACTCATCCCACAGCTATGGAGCTTCTGTACTTAATTCGTAATCATTGCTAGTTCAGAGGGCCTAATTTCTATAACTGAAAGGCGTTTAATCTTTTATTTAAGCACAAAGCGTAAGTTACAGTTTCAGTATCAATTGCAGCCGTGATAGAGAATATCAAATATGTAACTGGTTTTAGCGCATTGTTGTAGTCGACTATTGTACTTACGACGCGAACCGCACGTTTCCGATAAACATATTTTTCGCTGCTATCTAGCCGCTGCCAACAAAATGGCTGCCTCTTGCTCTTGTCCTCGGAGACGCCAATTATTTCCGCCGAAGAACAGCTCTCTTGGTTTCAGATAAAGGAAGACTGGAACCGTATAGCAGGTAGCTTTTTTGTGTCCGTCTTTTGTATGGATGGCACCAGATTGTAGTAACGCTGATCTGGGCATTTTTGGTTTTGATGTGTGATATTCTTNCCGTCTTTTGTATGGATGGCACCAGATTGTAGTAACGCTGATCTGGGCATTTTTGGTTTTGATGTGTGATATTCTTTGAGAAGTAATTATTCTTTATTTGTCTTCTCTTATTATGATATCCTCTTCCAGATTGGAAAGTCCCTATAAATGTCGTACGTCATACTTCCTTATGTACATAGATAATGATGTCATTATTTGAATTAATTTTTCTGGAGTGAATGTGTTGAAATATTAAAACTAGTTAAATTTATTTCGTTCATAATAATTATTTTTGAAATGTTGAAATTATTTAGTTGGAAATCGTTTGCTGTTATGCAGTGTTTATGGCCGGTAACTACAACAGTTCATGGTAGCCAAATATAACGAGCCCTAACGCTAATATTGCCGTGAAAGTTCTATTCTCCGCTAGGTTTAGGTTTTGAGTTAGATACCACAGGCTGGCTTAAGATAGTTTGTAGCTATGAAGTTTTCTCGCTTTTAAGTCTATGCTCGGAAGACATTACTATAATTCGACGGCGACAAAGAGTTGGCCGTATCTATAGTGTTCTTTTTTTATGTATTAATAAGGGAACGCTGTCATTCAGAATTGCAAGGTGATTATATTTAGTTGCCCGGAAAATCAAAATGTTGATACGCTATATTGTGAGATGGGTGTATACTGTTTTAGGATAAAAGTTGCCGTGTGAGATAACTTGAAGCTGTTTCAGAATTTAGCTGTGTTCGGTAGACATTTTTGGAGAATAATAATTTCGAACGTGTAGACTTCGACGTGGTATGGAATGTTATCGGACGGTGTGTTTTTGTTGAGCACTGTAAAAGACGCCGGAGTAATACTTCCTCGGGCGTGGCCTTATACTAACGGGACGGAGTTGTGCAGAATATAAGCCGATGGAACGTGGACGACGCCGCAAGACGAAGCGCATTAATACAATGGAAATAAGCGTTTGTTACGAGAGCACGCGGTCAGTGGGTATAATACGTTTTCATTGTCGCCCCCTCTTATCCCACACTGCCTACCCCACACACATGCACATACACACACACACACGCACCGTGGTCGGAGATCAATTGTTCTAGTCCAGCCTCACCAGTTGTTTTAGTCCATCGTTAATATACCGTTCGCATGGTAATAAACGACGGACATTAATGAATAGCTGTATATGATCTGAGACACCATCTCCATAAAATACGGCGATACTGTGAATATTTGTAATTTTACGTAAGCTGTGTGTTTTAAGATGTTACAGAGCTGCTTATTTGAGGTGATCCAACATAATTGTACACACAAGCAAGTCTAGTTTTACTTGTCGATATATATTTGTTTCAATGTCATTTCAGAGATGCAGTTAAACTAAACATAATCTTAATTTTAAAAGTATTGCCATTACAGACTTAGTTGCTTTGGCCACAGTATTTGGAGGTTTATAACAGGCTTTGTTTTAATTTCAAAAACAATTTCATGTTATTGCTTATTATTTATTGACTGCATGACGTTTATAACACCCTAGTTAAAACATTTTATTGCAAATATAATTTTCATGGTTTTTGAAAGCACTATATTGTTTTTAGAAAACGCATGCATATCTGTTAATATATAGTTTGATGATATGTTGTGTACCATTTTTATTTTAATATTGCAAACAAAGAAATACTAAAAGTTAAAACGTTGTAATAGGCTTGTATGTTAATTTTAGACGCTTTGAGGTAAATTAAAAATTTTTGAATGTATCTAATTTTTGCGTGTTTTTTACAATACCGCCATATTGTAGAAATTAACGTTATAATGGTACTAATAACATCTGTCATGTTACACCAAGGCATTGTTAGAAACATTCTGTATGTTATTATGCAGTTACTACCCTAATTTACACAGACAAAAAATTACAAATTTCATTGCCTAATAATTCAAACATTACATTTTAAATTAAATGTTAAGTGTCCTGATTTTCATTAATCATTGTCATCTTTTCTTTAAGAGACATGTCAGTGTTTTCAGTCAAATATGTTCGTTATGGGCGTTTCCCACCAAGTTTGTTTTCAGAGTTCTTTTAACTACTAACGAACTGTAATATATATTTTCATAATATTTATGTAAAAGTAGTGGCTGTTAGCAACTTATTTTCCATTGTATTACAGGGATGTGTACATTCACCTCCTTGGGTAAACCAATTAATGACACCTTGGGTGAATTGTCAGACTATCGCCAAAATGAGCACAGGATGTTTCGATGGAAATATATCTGTTCTAGGTTTGACGACTGTATTACGTTTGCAGGTAAAAGTTCAGAAATTGATGCTCATGTGCAATTTCTACGTATTTGCATTGTAATCCATTGTTGGCGAAATTATTAATGTGCACGTACATTTTATTCCGGATTAGTAAAAGGAGTCTTCTTGATATATTTCTTGATTATTGATTTTGGCCAGATCTCAATAGGCTGCTCATGTATTCGGCTGAGTTAACTAATTGTAATTCATATTTTCTGTGTTCCCGGTTTTTTTGGACTTTCTCTGTAGGAATGTCCTTTGCCACCCTAATTGCTGATTTTGGCGAGACAGAGTAAAAAAAAATAAAATACTGTTAAGTGCCTATAACAATCTGGCCAAAATCATAACATGTACATAATGCAGGGCTGATTACTGTTGTATGTCAAGGAAATAGCTAAAAGTCTCGTGAATAATGCTTGGTACTACGCCTTAACGACTAAAACTTTTGTTCCTTATGCTTTTCCCGCATTATGACGCGAGCATTACTGAAATACTGCAGCATTAGTATACTGCAATTCTGTACTTCATAAAATATGTGAAACCAAAATGGGCAGTTGAAAATATTGTAACGTCTGAAAATGTCACTCCCGCATAAGACGTTACGCAGAAAAATTGTGGGGTGGAGAGGGAGTCACAGCATTACGTGTATGTCATTTATGTGTATGTGTATGTGTGTATATAGAATGTATCTAAATTAGACCGACAAACTTCAGCTGCAGGTTAATCAAGAAAAAAAAGGTGAAAACATATTTACGACCTAAGATCTGAAGTGAATCCTAAGGGCAGTACATATCATTGAAGATGGACCTGAAGCACCAGTTTATTACAAACATTGGATAATTTGTTTTAAGACGGAACACTTAACACCACGACATCCGTCTGTCGCTCTCATCAAGTTACGTCACGAGGTAATCCCGGTTACTACCATGGCCGCCTGTAGTGAAAGGCCGCGACGAGTGAGAATTGGCAACACCGCGCGGAAGGGTTAACGCCGGACTTTTACATCGCGGATTTGAATAGCGAGAAGGCGCTGCTGCTGTTTTGTTTTTGTTCGTTTACGAACTTATATCAAGTTTATAGCGGTATGTGAAGTGTGCGTGTTGCGTTTCTCTTTTCTTGTGGTTTTATCAGAGTTGAATTATATTTACTTATTTTAATTGTTGTATTAACTATATGCTCCATTTTAAATTGGCGATCGTGTTTTGAGTCAATTCCAGTTAATTATTATATTTGCTGTTTTTAATATATTCATGGTGATTCAAACACTAAGTAAGTCACCATTGTACTAAACGAGCACAGATAGTTAGGTAAAAATTAATGGCGTCATAAGTTTTTCGCTCCTCTCTCAGGTTAGTCCAAAACAATTTATTGTTGGTAAATTAATATGGAAGAAAGCAAGAGAGCATACATTTGAAGCGGGGTACAAAACCAAGATCCTGCTGGTTTGTCTTTCGTTTACTGGTTTAATTTTCCGGCTGTCGAGCTAGTCAACATTATCTACTTTTATCCTTTGAAAACGGAAGAGGGTACACCACCGCTGCTTATCGTCTGCAGTGAAATGTGACGTCTTTCTGAAATTACCCCGTGGTATCGTGAGTCGGAGTAAATGTGTTCAAATTTCCTTGTAGGCAGTAATGGGGATAGGAATGTTTACCCGTATTTTATATTTTTAACAGCTGCTATGTAGTAAAAGGATCCTGCTGAATTCTGGACTCGACGTTAAAGTAAATTTTTACGTAGTTGTAGGCTTCCAAATAATTTTTAAATGCCCAATATCTTCGCAACGCGTATTAATTTCTGTGTTTATTTGGAAAAAATTTCTATGCTAAATTGCGAATTTTGGTGCTTATTTAGCGGCGATTTGTTGCATTGTTGGGCTTTCTGCCCGCTTTGATTCTTGGCTAGGGATGATTTGTGCGCTCAGTGATGCCACCCTCGCCTGGAGGAAGTGGTTTTTGACCTGGGAGACTGTCTTCTGTTGAAAAAGAGCAGTCGTCTTCTTGAACTTTACGTTCATTGGTGCACGTGCCTTTGACTATCGATTTATGGCATAAAACAGGCCATTTAATCAATATTTTTCGCGAACTTCCGACAGCTAATGGTAGTGATTTCATGTACTGAACATTTGCAGCATGCTCCAAACGTGTTGTGGCCATCAAATTAATTTTGTTGGTTATCCCATTTGTCATATATTTTGTATTGGAAACAATAATTTTGGTGGAAATATTGCGTACTTGCTTTTTTTTTTCCCCCTTTTTTTCATTTTTTTTTTTTTTCAGTTTTGTAGCTACAACAGTGTGATTTAGTGACAAACTGTTGTTTAGCTGCCGCAAGAAAATTTTGATTGGGCTCTTATTTGATGTTTTATGGTTACTCTTTGTCATACTACATACGTATAGAGTAAAATTTGAGGCAGGGTCGAACTTGATCTAGTCCCAAGTTGAACTGAACAAGGAATTATTTGAGAGGTTATAGTAAAATTTAAAACGTGGGTTGAAATCTAAACAATAACGAGAACATAGTCATGTTGAAGGGAAGAAAAAGAAGAGGTGCCTTTTCCTGATAACTCGAATCGCAGAACAAGCGACTCTTGAAATAATAACTTTTACTTACACTAAATTCCAATGTTTAATGTTTCTGATTTACTAGTTTTCTTAGGCGTTGTAGATTATATGTCCACTTGTTTTCAATGTTTCAAAGTTAGTTCTTAACTCAAACATCTGCATGTTGTGAACAATAGTTCAACATGGCGACAGTTTCGTTTTGTGTTTTCAGCTCAGTCCATTGGGGTGTTTAGAGTAAACTGGAAAGTTTACCATAAAATAACATTTTTAGAATGAAATATTTTATTATAGATAGTCGGTACTAATTGGTTTGATTTATTTTTAACTCAATTATTGTTTATGGGCAGTAGGTAAGCCATTTACCGAGTTAGTTGTAAACTTATCTGATGGTGGTATCATTTCAATTCTGTGATGACTGCAAGAGTCGTAATGATTATAATGGTTACTAAAACGGATTTTATTGCAAAAAATTACGTAAAATATGATAGTTATTAAACAGTAAAAGTAAATTAACAGCTGTACACGTATGTTATTTCGTCCTAATTTGTTAGATGCTCCATAAAATGAAACTGACACTACTACGCATCAGGCCGTTCTGCGTGAAAATTTAAATGTCGGCAACTGTATAAAAAGTAAAACTTAAAAAAATGTCAACGGGTATATTTACATTGAAATCGTAAACCTTTGCCTCCCACGAAGGCGAACCGGGTTCGATTCCCAGCGGGGTCGTTACCGAATTTTCTCATGTGGAAATCGTGCCGGACGATGCCGCTGGTCAGCGGGGTTTCTCGGCGATCTCCCTTTTCTCCCGCCCTTGCATTCCGGCGCTGCTCCGTACTCGCCTCGTTTCATCTTCATCGGTTCTCAAGGCCACGATGTTAAGAGGCGTCCAAATCTCGCCACTATCCATGAACCTTAGCGGTGTTCTTACTCAAGTTATAGCTGGCATTTGTTAGTAAGTTAAAGGTATACTCTTGCTAAATTGAGAAAAAGTTTGTTCCAGTCAACAAAATCCTTGTTTTTATAGGGCTAAATATATATTTAGTAGTCCCAACTAAATATTTTGATGAGTAAACAAAACTTGAAAAGCAACAAAATTGATTTTGTTCATCTAAACAAAATACATGCTTGAATAATTCAAAGCTTGGTTTGGG
>NQII01010423.1:0-21877 GCA_002778355.1 Clitarchus hookeri
GGGGGAGAGAGAATGAGGAAAAGAGGATTAGAATGGGGGGCGAGGATTAGAATGAGGATGAGAGTGTGCAGTAGAGCACAGGAGAGAGAGCATGGGAGAGTGTGTGTGAGGGACAGCATGGGAAAGGTATTGTGAGAGAGTGCAGGGGAGAGGGAGCATGAGAGAGAGTGAGATTATGGGAGAGATAGAGAAAGCAAGCAAGAGATAGCATGTATGTGTACCTGTGTGTGTGCAAGCAGGAGAGAGTAAGAGGGTGCATCTGTGTGTGTATATTTTTCTATGGTATTTAGTCTATTCTGGGTTACTTCCAACTTTTCTCACTGCTTTTTCTCTACCTCATATGAACAAAACTTTAATTAGTCGTAGAAAATTAAACCAAAGCCATAATGCACAGCATTTGTGCGCACCCAAGGTAATAGTGTATTTTGCTTGAGAACTTCTCCTTACTAGGCATTACCAACGCACCTATTTTCTCTCTGTTTTTATTCATATTAATTTATAAACACAATAAAAGTGAAGGTTCAATGCAACCAAAAATAANCCTATTTTCTCTCTGTTTTTATTCATATTAATTTATAAACACAATAAAAGTGAAGGTTCAATGCAACCAAAAATAAAATAGGTACTTTTGTGTCAACAGAAGTATAAAACGTGTGTGATACATGGCACATTTAGAGAACAACCAAACACGTCATCCATAGGATGATTTTTCAAAGGTTTGATTAAAAAAAAATGTGATGATACCGCAAATAGACTATGTATTTTTGGTACATTTTGATTAAAGCTGCACTTCACTTAAGGGNGATAGGTACTTTTGTGTCAACAGAAGTATAAAACGTGTGTGATACATGGCACATTTAGAGAACAACCAAACACGTCATCCATAGGATGATTTTTCAAAGGTTTGATTTAAAAAAAATGTGATGATACCGCAAATAGACTATGTATTTTTGGTACATTTTGATTAAAGCTGCACTTCACTTAAGGGTATTGTGAAAATGCTGTACGTATATGGTAGTTTTGTTTTAAGCAATTTCACCCTGAGTAGTTCAGATATATATACCATTTAGCAAGAACGTGAAATGAATTTTTCTCAATTGATGTTCATTTTAAAAATGGAATTTTTTTACTATGCTGCCTTTGCTTATATGAATATGCTCATTAGTGACCAAAGAAGGCCTTTTTGGGTAAGCTTTTATTTTGTGTTTATTGAAAATATTTTTTTATTATGATGCGCTATAAATTTATTGGTTCCCAAAGATAATTATTGTCACCGGTTTCCGATACATTTAATACCCCAACAATCAGCCTTAGTAAGTAATTACTGATTTATTTTCACGGATCTTACATAACAAACTCTTGTAAAAACACCACGGCTATAAAGTTAAATTTCATAAATGTGTTTTCAAAATAATATTTTATACACTATAATATTGGGGCTAGTTAACTTATTCAAATCAAAAGTAATTGTTTTTAGAACCAAATGTAAACATTGAATAAAATATTACGAAATTCTTGAGAAATCAAATTTAATGGGCACTACTGTCTATTCACACACTTGTGCATAATGTCGTGGCTGCACGTAATCATTTTGACTGTCTGAAAAATGCTTTAACTTTCCATTGGACTCCTTGTAACCTTCATTGTCTTGTGATGCACCCGTCATCCTGAATGCATACCTTAAAGCATTTTCTGTATAGAAGTAGAAGTAAAAATGTCAATTGAACTTTACTGCTATTTTAAAGATAATACAAAAGTTATATTAAACAAGGAACCGAATTATAAGTATGATTCGGAAGTCTGCGAGTTGTGGAGCCCAACGACTCCCACGACTTATACACCCATGCCATTTAGCAATGCTATAAAGCCTGCTCGCCTCCCGTCAAGGCGAACTGGGTTCTCCTGGATTTTTGCACGTGGGAATTGTGCCGGACAATGCCACTGGCCAGCCGGTTTTCTTGGCGATCTCCCGTTTCCCCCACCCTCTCATTCCGGCCCTGCTCCAACTCAGCTCAGTCACCCTCATTGGCTCTCAAGACCTCGCTGTTAAGAGCTATTGTAGTTATATGTGGGAAAATAATTAATATTCAAACTGTTATTGTGTAAGATTTCAAAGTCCTGTTATTAATCAGTAATAACAATTAAGTGTTTTACCTTTTATGGTAACTTTGTGGTATTTGTTTTTCAGCAAGTTTAGTTACAATCACTGCAAGACAAGAAAATGTCAAGAAAAAGTCATCAATTTAATTTAAATTTCTGTGATGCAGTAGATATCTAAAATTTGTATTCTGTAAAGACGATTCAGTACAGAGCAACATTTTTACTTACGCGTGTTTGTGTGTGTGCACACACAAAATAGTTGTGGAAGCATAGTCCATGTTTGGAAGGTACCATATATTGTGATGTAGTGTGGAACAAGAATTTTATAAAACTGTACATTGGAATTTAATAGATATTCACAATAGCAGTATTCAGTAGCGGTACCTTGTGTACAAATTCATTATTATATAGTTCAGTATTTTTTTTTCCAACGACTCACAAAGGGAAAATTAGTTATTTTTACAACAAAATGTGTTTTAAAAAAAATATTTTCCAAGGTCTTTGTGTACTTTTATGATGACTCAATTTACATTTTAATTGGAAGAAAAGAAATAAAAGATGTTTTAATAATGAGCAGTTGCAAAAGAACAAGTTTTAATTTCCAAAATTTTTTGTTAAAGGTATAAATCATGGTTTCTTTTTGGTACATAACATCATTAGATGATGGTTGTTTCAGATTGTCACAATTTTGTAAAATCTATAAATATTTTAGCAAACACAGGAATATAACGTGAAATGACTTGTGAGTTCACCACACTGTGCTTGCTGTCTGTGGAAGTCATCGTGGTGGACTGAGATTGATGTGGAACTAGGGATTCTCAGCACAAATAACATTAGTTTGGTTCACCAGATGATCATGCCAAATGTAAAATATCTGTCATGTATGACTTCCCCAGAAATTCAAGCTGTATTGAACAGCCTCGTGTCTCGTGAGTGATGCATTGTGGAGGGTTTTGTTCAGTCGTGACCCTCAGCGAAGTGAGTGGCAATGGCCTTGATGGCGGCCCACGTCTCCTTTCCCACTGGCTCAATCTGGCTCGCTGGCAGCACGAAGCCATACTGACCTGTATCTGGCAGCTCTACGCTGTAAGAGTACTTCACTCCAGCCACGCCCTTAACCCAATCATCTGAGCCTCCTGCAACCAAGCATTATTTTCTGTTGTTTATACCATGCATTTTATTTGTATATTATGTCTGTTTTAAAAAAATAGGCTTATTTCAAAATTTTTAGTTTCCTGTGCCAGTGTTTCTCCTGCATTTTACACAGAGTTGCTTGTATTAAACTGTATGAATGACCTATTTATCTTGTACATACATCCTAAACTTATAAATTTTTCTGTACAGTATAATGAAAGCTTCATGTATAAAATAGCAACTATGTTCTTCAAGTGACTGCAGTTTGTAAAATCACATCTCCAAAGAAATAATTAGTTAAGAATTTACATATAGGCCTGATATGGCTAAGGTAGTAAAACCAAATTAATGGAATGAGGTTTTGACATGCAGTATAATCCTCAGCAATGTTTAGTGGAAAATTTTTGGGGAAGGGGGGTGGGCATTAAGGAGCAGAACATTTTTATGACACTTCACTTATTTAACTGGCCATATTTCATCACCAAATTCAAACTTCATTGTCTTAAGGGAATATAACACAGAACTTGAATATATACTTATTACAGCACTCTGATTAACCACAGCTTCAAGAACTGGTACCGTCTTCAAACATATAATGCCCCTTAGATACAAACCAGACCATTCAGTAAATGCTGGAGATGCATTGTGACATTTACGAAAAAAATAAAATTCCTATAGTGCACTCCATGTTTAACTGTTATTACCTTGCAAACCCAAATGGTAAATAAAACTTAACATTATAAAACTCTACCCCACTAACAACTTTAAGACACCAGGTATTGTCCACCTTATCTACTTCATAATTAGCACTTACAATAATACAGAAAATTCTACTGGGATAACAAGTACTTCTGTTACCTACTTCTGACACCTAAACGTTTTTAAATGCAAGCTCACCTAACCTGACTTAACCCCTTCAGGCTCGGGATCGGTGAATCACTGTTCTTGGTTGCAATTGCTGTTGCTGATGTGAAGCTGTGACTGTACGATGTTCTTTTGTGGAATATACTTCTTTGCCGACATTATATGACAAATAATGTCGCATAATGTCTGTGTATCTACTCTTCTCATTTGATGTGCTACAGAGCATCAAACATTTCTGTGCATCACAGGTAAAGGGCATTATGTCACAAATACGTAGCTTTAACAGGAGTTCTCTTTACCTCAATACCAAGATGTCTCATATTGCCCTTGCCTACTGTCTAAATTGATTCTTATTCAGTGTAGAAGACAGTGCTTTGC
The DNA here is from genome assembly GCA_002778355.1 of Clitarchus hookeri. Taxonomy (NCBI): domain Eukaryota; kingdom Metazoa; phylum Arthropoda; class Insecta; order Phasmatodea; family Phasmatidae; genus Clitarchus; species Clitarchus hookeri. The sequence continues at coordinate 4,477 of NQII01010423.1, forward strand.
ACTCTGGAAAAGAGTGCGAAAAAGGTGAAAAATACGATAAGACAGTGTCAAAATCTCAGTTTTGTAAATACCTCCAATGCACGGATTTAAGGATCTACAACAGTTCAGTTTGTGGAAGCGATGTTGTTCGGACTAGTGTTCTGTTGACTTCTGACACTTTCTCTTCTTGGGTTCATGTGAAGGTGAAAAGATAAAAGTGTCATCCAGATAATCATGTTTTGATACAAAAGTGCAGGTCTACATATTTTAAAAATGTTTGAAATTATTTGTTGTGCTTCAGAAGTGCTTGCCCGTGTCTCACAATCAAGTGATAAATTCTCGTAATATTTTACTACATGAAGTTGTACACTTTTCAGCCAAATCAGGAAAATTGTAGGGAACTTTGGTCAGAGAGTTATTCCTTGATTAATTTACATAAAAGTCTTGCTATTTATTCATGCACTAACATCATGCTTTGTTATTCTAGTCAGCATTTTTACTTTGTAACCTGGAACAACTACAAATACCAAGCCATTGGCTATGCCATTTTCAAACTGACGTACAAGCATCAACACAGTCAGTCTTGGCAAGAGCTATTGATACTTACCAATGTTTTCATAATTTTGAAACTATTACGGCAAACTTTTTCTTTCATGGTATTAAAACTTTTGTACACAAATTCTTATAAATAGCTACTACAAAATTTAAATGTGTATTTAAAAATATAAATGAGCTGTGAAATGTGTGTTATGTTTCAACATTAATAGTTTTTTATGTTTTATATATTTCTCAGTTTCTCTTGCATATTTCATGAAAGATACTGTAATGAATTTCGCCGGCTTACTTCCAAAACCTCAGAAGGTGTTGTTATATATTTTTAACACATAACAGTTTTAGCCTAGAAGTTATTTTGTTTTTCTGTACAATATCCTTGAAAGCAGTTACATTGTATTAGAATAAAGGTAAGTAGGGGTATGGAGTAAATTTTTAGTCTTGTACTTTTAAGAGGGTGCAATATGCATGTTGACTGATTAAAACAGTATTTGTTAAGAGTGTGCTTCTGGATTAGCTGTGCACATAAATCTCTTAGTGCTGTCATATTTGTGCTTCAGATATTTAAAGTATTGTTATTTTGATTTATGACAGATAATATCCTGCAAATATAAAGCCAGATGATTATTCATGTAGAAGGAGAATTATATATGTACTTAATTGGCATTTTTTGTAAATAGCTTAGAGTGGTTTACTGAAGTCGGAAAGTTCACATTTCTGTGGAGGAATAAAACTAGGAGTAGGTTGTTCCACATGTGCATTACAATGATATTCTCAGTTTCATAAAACTTCAGTAAATTTGACAGACATTGTAACCAATCTACACAGCATGTAAACAGTAAATGCCTCCATTTGCAAAGTACTGTGTCAGCTGATAGTTGCGGGATGCATGTTATTATGTTGGCGATCTTTGCGATGTTCGTGGAAGAAAATAGTACTCGGCATTAAAAAATTATGGTTTACAAATGTAATGATAATTACAACATGTATGGTTTAAATTATGCTCCTAGAATAATGTACAATTTTTTTGAGTTACAAAGCAACAGCTTTAGAAAAAAATATTTTTTATAACGGTAGAGCATGCAAACATTACAGATATGTGAAGAGTTTCCACCTGCTCGGTGAATGCCATTGCCATTTAGCTCTCTTCCATCATAATTTTTCTAGATGCGAGAATTCCTTGCTCGTGGTGTTGGAATATTTATATGCAGTTAATAATTTTTGTATTTGCATATTTTATTAAATGTTGTTTGTTTTAGTTGCCTTTTTAGAACAGTTTCCTTAGTGAAGTGAAGTATAGACTCTTGTGTGCCGCTTTGTAAAAGAGTTTGTTGTATGCTTTGATCTGCCATTTTTGTTGACAGTCATGAAGCACGAGCGACAAAGTATTTACGTTGTAAAATTTAAGTTTGTTGGTTTCAATAAACAACTCAGTGTTTTGTTAATTGAATAAGCCAACAAATAAATTTTTTCATATCAATGGCCGACAATTGATTTTTGGGGAAGTAATTATCCAAGGCTCGTCGCGTGTTTAGGAATTACGAAGTGAACACTAAGTTTGTGTGTTTTGAAAATAATGTTTTTCCAAATTGTTGTCAAAATATTTTTTAATGTGTTCAACCTTTAAAAGAAAGCCATTTTTTACCCTAATTTATTTTAATTCTAATGTAATTTTTATCTGCAAAGTTAAATTTTCTGAAAATCTTTACATTGTGCATTTAGCACATTGGTATTAACAGTGATGTGTATATCACATTTTGTTCTTGCAGGAGGTTTTGAAATGTAATTCGCTTAAATAAACATCCTTTTAGTAAATTTCATAATTTAAAAAGTTTAAGAATTTTTATGTGCGAGTTTAACTTCACTAAAAATGTTGAGTATTTCTCACATCGGTACAAACAACACATTAATCACATTTGATTCTTTAGATGAAGTTGCAACTTTCGAGTTACAGTAATTTGAATGTTATTTCCGTACAAACAAAATTTTACGCTGCATCATTGAAACAATGTAAGTTCAAATTGCTACCTCCTCATAATAAGAGCCACAAAACAATCACATCTCAAGCAAGACGATAAACTGGAGTTTCCCACTCCACCAATAAAATAAACAGAACCCTAAGTCATAACAAAAGTAAAACAGGTGGGAATGGTAACCAGCTGTAGTAGCCAAGTACTGGACTGAATTTGTCAATCTTTCAATGCCTGCCATTGGATTCGTAGAGTTTGTTTACAAAGATCTTTTTTTTTCACCGACAGAACAGCTGTGGTGAAGGGATTCATTCTGGCTGCACTTCTTTTCGAGAACTGTCAAAGTTTACTGAAGTTATATGAAACTGAGAATATGTTGTTTTTACTTACTACATAGCAGAAATATTTTTCAGTGTAAAAAACACGATTTGTTCTTCCTCATAGTATTAGGTTACAGCCCGNCTTACTACATAGCAGAAATATTTTTCAGTGTAAAAAACACGATTTGTTCTTCCTCATAGTATTAGGTTACAGCCCGCCCCTAGTGCAATATGCTTTGTGCTTGCGTCAATGTTTGTATTTACTCACCTGCAGAGGTGTACATGAGCTCCGCAGCTGTGCCCAGGAGGTAGTCAGTGTCCCTTACTGCTTCCAGAGCCTTCACCCCTTTCTCTGCCAACACATACATATCATAGTAGTCACGTGGCTTCTCTTCCTTATATCCCCATGGCACCAGCCACATCTGCGAGTATGAATGCAGAGTCAGGTACACCTTGATGTTGTTCCGATGGGCCATAATGTAGTCTGACATGGCCCGGGTCTCTGGCTCCGAGAATGCTCGCAGACCTGCAAAGTCCTCTTGACACGCCTCNTAATGTAGTCTGACATGGCCCGGGTCTCTGGCTCCGAGAATGCTCGCAGACCTGCAAAGTCCTCTTGACACGCCTCCCTGGCGACTCCCTCCCGCCAGTGGAAGTCCCAGTTGCGGTTGGGATCCACCCCATAGCATGTCTTCATCTTGCCGTTCTTGCGACGGGTCTGGATCCCAGATGAGCGCGTCTTGCGCCACAGGCGGTCTTTGGTATGGGAGTACTCGTAGCCATCTGGGTTGGCCACAGGAAGTATGTACCAGTCTACAGAGTCCAGAAGCTCTGAATGCTGCTCCCGGAATTCCACCAGCTGTAGAAGGATGTAGGTCACGCTGGCAGGAGATATCCACTCTCGACCATGTATTCCTAAAAGTAACAAACTTTCAGCATTAAGGTGCCCAAGATAAGCAAGCATCAAGATGTAGGGATGGGAAATGAGAGTGCATGTCTTGAGAAGAACTTCTCGACGTCTTGAAGAGAAAACACATCTCATGAGCCTCTCGAGACAACTATGCATGCTTCTTACATCACGCGGTACACTGGCAGTGGTACGATAACATGCCGCGAGGCACGACGTCTCGGGCTGTCTAATGTACCCCAGTTAACGTCAGTCTACGAGGCAGATAGCAGAATGTGTTATTTAGATTTCAGTTGAGCTTGAGCCTTTGATGTATGGTGTACTGGAAAGTGCTGTAATTTAGTGAATGCAATTTTTGTAGCGCACATTAATGGTTACCAAGAGCATATCATGGGCATGGGAGTATTTCACAGAAGTCCCAGGAAACAAAGTATAATGTAATATTTGCTCCCAGTGTATTAGTTTCAAAAGTAAAAATACTTTGGGCATGATTCGCCATGTGAGGAGAGACATGTGATATGTGAAAGCAGTGAAGCATCAGCTAGTAGCTAGTCTACTTTGCATGCTGCTAGTGCAGACATGACTGCTAGCGATGGTAAGTTCCATTTTTTACCACTGGTAAAGCATTTAGTAAATATACATTACTGATAAACCTATATGCTTGTGTCACTGTATTTATTATTTTTTAGGTCCATTTGCTGTATAATAGCCTCTCTATCGAGATTCTTCTATTTCCAAACCTCTCCCCTTATTTACTTAGCTACCTATCATATTTTCGCACACAGTTTTCAAGAGCTTAGCGTACACTACCGATGTGAAATACATCCATATAATTTATCTCCGCATATCTGTGTTTTATGTTAGTGCTGGACTGGGACCCTTGGCGCTCTAGGCCACTGCTCATATCATCTGAGCTACCCATGCAAGCATCACGGACCAATCACAGTTTGAATGTCTCTCTTGTGTTGATCGTATCCGTATGTTGTTGATGCAAATTGTTAGTGTATCTCTGTTTCCTAGTGTGTGTTTAACTTACATTCTCAAAGCAGGATGCAGCATTAACACANGCAAATTGTTAGTGTATCTCTGTTTCCTAGTGTGTGTTTAACTTACATTCTCAAAGCAGGATGCAGCATTAACACAAATTAATATTTCCTTGGGAAAACCATCAGCAACAACAAGAGCTGGATGCGAGACTAGTCCATAAGGTGGCCACAGATTTGCAACCAATTGCCAATTTCTANATCAGCAACAACAAGAGCTGGATGCGAGACTAGTCCATAAGGTGGCCACAGATTTGCAACCAATTGCCAATTTCTATAGTGGAGAATGTGGGCTTTCAACATTTTGTTTCATTGCTTGACCCTACGTATAACATCCCAAACAGAAAGAAGTTACGCCAACTTGTCGAGGCTACCTATTACAGCGAAAGACAGCACATTCACTTAGAATTATCGTGCATTACTTATATATCGTTGACTATGGACATGTGGACCTCATTAAACTGCGAGGCCTATTTGACAGTGATGTGTCAATACATTGACTGCACATGTAATGTGCAAGTTCTATCGCTGGAAACTTTCCGTTTCCCGGAAAGACACACAGGTTTAAACATCAGTGGATAGCGTAATTACACAATGGGGCATTCCGGGGAAAGTTACAGCCATCAAAACTAACGATGCAGTGAATATGACAGTGGCAATGGAACTCATACACAGTGGCACTAACAATATGCAGCATATTGGATGTTTCGCACATACTTTTAACTTGATCGTGAAAAGTTCATTGCAGAACAACACTGTACTGTCTAACGGGTGAGAGAAAGTTCGGAGGTTTGTGGGTTACTTTAAAACCAGCATCACTGCAAAGTTAAAGCTTTAGGAAATTCAGGGTCTTCTATAGAAGCCTTAATACAGACTAAATTCGAAGGAATAATAGGTACTACATGTTGGAACGCCTTCAGGAACAGAATGAATGCGTTGCTGTGGCTTTATCGAGCTTATCTTGTGGCTGTGAAACAATTACTGAAGATGTGTGGACAGCCGTGGAAGAAGTGTTAAAGATTCTGCAGCAGTTTGAATGTATAACTCGAGAGATGTCCACTGAGAAATGTACCCCCATTTCAAAAGTCATATCAATTCAGGGTCAGCTGCAAAAAATGCTATCAGTGAAGAAATGGAGAACAGAAGTCACCCAAGAACTTCAGAATGATTTACTCCAGCATTTAACTATCAGGCTTGCGCCCGCAGATATGAACAAGGTATTCGGTATTCGTCATTGCCACTGTCATTGAACCTCTCTTTAAGACTCTTCCATTTAAGAAGACGTCTAATGCAGCTGCTGCCATTGAATATGTAACAGAGGAATGTGCAGTGATAATGGAAGCTTCTGAAATACAGTACACCAACACCAAATGTGCATAACAGTGTTGAACTATCAGTGTCAAGGAGTAACAGCAATTTATTCGGGGACTCCTTTGATAATGTAGTAGTGAAAAGGAACACGATGCACAATCCCATTAACTATACGCATGTAGAAGTGAAACGATACCTTGGAGATTGTTATGTTCAACGTACAGAGGACCCACTGACGTACTGGAAGCAGAATGAAAGCCTCTAGCCAAGTCTGGCTATTTTAGCGAAGCAATATCTCCCTATTCCAGCTACGTTTGTTCCCAGTGAGAGAATTTTTTCTTGATTGAGCCTTCTCGTAAATAAACATCGTAGCAGACTGCAGGGGAAATCTGGATAATATTCCTTAATAAAAATCTACAGAAAGCATAGTTCAAGGGACTAGCAATATTTTGTTTTAATTTAAGTGGATATAATTCATTTCTATTGTTTTCAAGAGTAGCCTTAGTTTAAGCTACAATGTTCTATTATACCTCTTTCCTTTGTTTTGCGAATAATTAGTTATACTTGTGTAGTTAAATACCACCAGTTTATAAAGCAAAAACATGAGAATGCATACTTCAAAGGCATACCAATCCTCAATGTGTATTAAAATTGCAAATAATATTTTGTTTGTGTTTGAAAAGTTTGTAAACCTGGTTTCATTCTATTTCATTTTGTAAATTAGCAGTTACGTTAATATTACCATAAATGAAATGTCAAAGATGATACTATACACTACTCTGAAACTGAAGGCAGGTAATTCTAAAACTATGTATGTTCTGCCTGTGTTCCGACAGATTAACAGACAATGCGATCATTTAAATCAGTTTGATTGCCACCTTTCGAGGGAACTGTTTACAGCACGTGGTTCACACACACATGCAGAGAAGGCAGCACTACTCACTTTGACTCGAGAGGGGTTATGAGATTCTCAAAATTTTGGTTTTGAGTCTAGAGATGCTTGAGCGAGACAAATTCCCATCCCTGCCAAGATGTCCAAGATGAAAAAATATGTGAGGTTTTAAGAAGCTGCTCTGTTATTCCTAACCACCTTCCTTCAATTTGTGATGTGATGGTCAGTTCCTTGATTTTGAACATAATGAAAGGCTTTTAAATTGTTGGGTAGAGACAAAAACTTCTTACTGAACCATTGTACTGTCTGGATCAACCAAGCCTCAAGTAATCAAAAATAGTGTATAGTCTAGTCACTGTATATTCAGACTTGTTGAATCAAACCTTTGAAACATCACCAATGACTTGTTTGGTGCTTTCCTAAATATGTCTTGCATCACAAGTATTGTATTTATACTTCTGTTAAAATAATATCTTATTTTTGGTTAAAGTGAACTTTTGCTTATATTTAGTTTATATATTATTATTTTTCATTTAAAGTTAATACAAATTAAAACCGGAAGAAAATAGCAGTGTTGGTAATGCCTAGTAAAAAATAGTTCTCGTGCAAAATATCATTAAACAGGGTGGGTGTTCATCCACAGGAAGAAAGTCAGGGAATTTTTACCTCAGTCAGGGAAAATGTAAATAATTACAGTTCTGCAAAAGTTGTTAGTTGTGCGAATACAGGATAATGTAATTATGATTATACACTTTTTTTTAAATTCAATTTTTATGTTTGTGAAGTGGCAGTAGTAGAGCTTTGCCAAGTGAAATAAATAGGTCTATGCGTACAAAATAAGGTATTTGTGCATTTGTAATGGGCACTCATATGAAGTCAATAGCATGTATCACAAGAAATATCAATGAGCTTGCTCTATTACAGTGTAATTTAATTCAACTTCACTGACAACATATTTTTTTCTGTCAGCAGTGAAAAATTATGGCATTGGAAGGTTACTGTATTAAAAAAATAGGTCAAGGAAAATGGTAAGATTTTGCCTGGAAAACACGGAAAAGTCAGGGTATTCCAAATTGGAATTTCAGTGGACATACTGTTAAATTGAGTGTGCATGAATGTAGTGTATTGTTCCTTTGGTGTAAGTTTCTAAACTTGAAAGCTTTGTTTGCACAAGGCAGAATATTAACCTGAAAGTATAACTTCAGTAGGGCCTCAGAAAAGTTGGAAGTAACCCTGAATACACTATATGTATGGGTGGCTGGAAAAATATTGCATGCAAGTTTTTGAACAAAATTGTTTTCAATAAAAATGTTCTGCGTACCTGGCTAGATCTAATTGTGTTCTTAGTTAGATCGTAAACACACCCCTAGGTAGTACAAAGTTCGTTAGAGGGGTATGGCACGTTTGTTTCCTTTGTGGAAAAACGTTGCATGTTGCAAATCGAATGTTGACTACACTGCACAGGAGGTTATTCCATCTGTCCTTGGTTTGAACGTAGTTTGTGTTTGGTCTTGTTCGTTCACCACGTACAAAACATGAATGCATCGCAAATTGATTTAGAGAGTGTAAACAATCTTAAACGTGTGCTAAACATTGTGGAATGGAAGGACAAAAAGCGCAAACGGTAGAGGGACAGTGGAAAATCCTACGTGTCGAACCGAGGGAAAGGAGAAGTCATTCCGGAGAAGACTCCACCGTACAGTGCACGAGGTTGTTCAGCTACTTGTGGTTAGAAAGGATGCAATTAAGCCTTTCATTAGTCCTCAATTTGTACAACCAGTTTTACAATCTAACCTGTAATGAGCACACTTTTGCTGCTCAAGTTTATCAACTTGCGAGAACAAAAAAAAAATAAAGGTGTCATTTTAAAATAGATGCCACATCTAAACGTTTGGCCTCATTTGTCTATACCATGAATGGGAAGCCTGTTTGCCATAAAACAATGTGTAACACCTTTGGTATCACCCCATGACAAATACAGATGCTCCAAGAAAAATGAAAGGTGGACAGTTAGCACCCAAAGATAAAAGGAAATCACATTTTAACTGTACACATGCAATCAACACAACAGTTACAGATAAAATCAGAGACCATATGAAATCTTTCCCAATAGAATTGAATCACTACATTAGGAATTCTTAATCTAAACTGTATTTGAGCTCTGATTTGAGTGTCGCCCAAAATGTATCTGTTATTTCAATACAAGTACCCAAATAGTTCTGCGTATTCCACCCTGTGCAGGAAGATTTTCAAGAGAGAATTTAATGTGAGGTTTGGCACACCAAAGTTTGACACTTGTAAGCTGTGTGATAAATATTATGCTCAGATGACATTGGCTCATAAGGAAAAAGAGTTGGTAAAGGCAGATGAAAGTACTGCACATCACAGCAAAGCTGACGAAGCTTTTAAAAACCCTGGCCGCAGATTTCAACAACACCAATTCCATCATGTTGTGTGTTGACTTACAGCAGGTCCTTTTAACGTCAATGTCAGCACACACTGATGTGTATTACTAGCGCCAGTATTCCAGTTATAATCTGGCTGTTCACAATGTGACTGACAACACTNAGCACACACTGATGTGTATTACTAGCGCCAGTATTCCAGTTATAATCTGGCTGTTCACAATGTGACTGACAACACTGATAGCATATTCTTTTGGCATGAAAGTGTCGCCAAGCGTGGGTCCGAAGAAATCTGTCCATGCCTTAAGATTGGAACTATATCATTACCAATGACAAGCTGAACAGCAATAGTTGAAATGAACCAATCTGATTTCAAAGATCGTACCCTTTTCCCAGAAAATAAGAAGTGAAAATTGCGGATCACCAAGTACCTTTCANCCAATCTGATTTCAAAGATCGTACCCTTTTCCCAGAAAATAAGAAGTGAAAATTGCGGATCACCAAGTACCTTTCAATGAAGATGACCGCTGATGATCTGATCACACTCTATGGGAGGAAATCACACAACATTCTTATGCCTTAGAGTAACAGGAGGAGTTTTTCCTGCCAATCCGAATAGGACTAATATCACTGATCTACCATGTTTGTATTCAGCACCTCTGCCTATTCCTAAGAAGAAGAAGAAGAAGAAGAATCTCATGGACATGGCAGAATACCTCACAAAACCACAACATTGTGAGTTTTATTAAAATATGCCGGGTGTATGAAGTTTATTACAGTGCATTTCATTTTATTTCAATTTAGCTCACTTCCATTAGATATAAAAGAAGGCTCGTTTGATTTCAAGTGCGTAGTTTGTATGTCACTTTCATGTTCATATTGCTTCATTGGCAATAAGAAGTGTAACAAATCTGATGTGAAAATATTTAATAGCCATTCTGTGAAACAGTTTAATGTGTATTCCTGTGAAAAAATGTTGTATGTTACTTTTTCGTACGACTCGAGGGCTGATTTCCTGTGCTTTTAAGAAAATCACTCTCCTGTAAAGTTGGCATTTCATTACATACAACATTTTTCCAGTCACCCATACATATAGTAAAGTTTGTAAGATGACTGTGGAAAATTTTATTTTAAGGTGTGATGATAAATTTGATTGTCGGACGGTTTTATTGAATTTTACATATTCAAGCTAAAGGCATCATAACTTCATACCTTTAAAAGAATATAAATTTCTGCAAAGTAAAGAGTTTTTAATCAATTTTTAAATGATGCTGGTTTAATTCTGCAGTCAAAGAAATTTTCTTCCGGTTTCAGAATTTGTGAAATCTGTTGAAAATGTCCTTCCCCCATTTCTCTGTGGATGTATAAAAGTTCTCCTGCAGCAGTTGTATTACTGTGCTACTGTAATGTATTGAAAGTAGATTAAAATTGGAAGTTACATTTGTGAACTTGACAGGTTATTTTCATGGTGAATTGTCATCTTGCACAGCTAACACGTGCAACTACTCAAAATGCTTTCAAGTACAGATTTTAATTTTGTGTTCTTGGTAATATGAAAGCAAGGAACTTTCTCACATTCTGGGTTAACACCAGGCATTTCAGAAAATATAGGTGGCCACATTATAATTATTTGGTAATTATAGTGAGTGTTTCTAATTGAATAAAAGGTCTCAAATATGTTTGAATGTGTTATGGGCATTATAAAAAAAAAAATTTTTTTTTTCCCCCACGGGTCTTGTATCATTTAAAGGATTTTTTTCTTATCCCCCTTCTCCCTTTCTCATCACATTTACATGCACAGNCCCACGGGTCTTGTATCATTTAAAGGATTTTTTTCTTATCCCCCTTCTCCCTTTCTCATCACATTTACATGCACAGTAGTTTAAGGGAATGTAGTTCAATACTTACCTAGGTATAAATCTGTATTAGCATGCTGACACTGTTTTTGAGAAGTGAGAAATCTATGTTGTAAAACTTAAATCTTAAGTTTAGCTCATTTATATGTGGCCACTGTAATGAAGTGCTGTTGTAGCAGTGTTGCATTTAATTACTGTTGCTATGGTGCGAGGCATAATAAATGTGGTTTTTGATAGGTCTACAGACATTGGTACTCACCACCATCAATCCATATTGCTGGCTTCCCCTTGCCACCAGTGGAAACTTTCAATATTTTCATGTCACGGCCTTGAGAGGACTTGCCAATTACCTCAGTCTTGCATATGTCTGTGTATGTGTTCGCCAGGTAGTCGAGATAGCTGTCAATATCTGAAACCAAGTGATAAAGATACAGTTTATCGGTACCTGCAGATTGCTAATGAGCATATAATTATGAACGTTTTGGATGATGTGCGTTATGCAACATACAGATTGCATAGAAATTTGGACTAACAGTCTTCTAGAAAAGGAACAGGGAATCAAAGCAAGCATTTTGTGATAATTTTGGGGTATTATAGCTTAGTTACAGAGCTAGAACACCCAACATTATGNGGAATCAAAGCAAGCATTTTGTGATAATTTTGGGGTATTATAGCTTAGTTACAGAGCTAGAACACCCAACATTATGCTGAGTATGAATTACTCCACTAAATTCATCTGCACATCTGGTGGGATCAGGTATTGTCACGACAGGGCTGCCAGTGGTAATGTCAGGCATAAATAGATGTCAGTTGGGGGAATTAGGTCAAATGCCCCTTTACTATCATAAAATGCTTGGCATGATCCCATCTACCCCTTATAAAAGTTTAAATGTGCAAATGTGCTTTTGCATTTTAAAAATAAAGAAGTAACAAGTTGTATTTTTGGGGAACTAATTTTATGTTGTATTTTGTCACTTAATTGGTTAATAATGGAAATAACTTAAATGCCTATAATATTTTTGTAATTTTTTAAAATTATTTTCATATAATGTTGAAGAGCAATCATTGTAATTATATACTATTTTAAATTACAATAAATCTTTTCTTCGTTTTTTTTTTTTATTATTTATTTGGCTTGTAGAAGTGTACCATGAATTTTAGAAATAGGTTTTTATAATAAATAATAAAAATGTTACATTAAAGGGTAGGTCCTTCGTGTTTAAGTTTTATGAATGTTCGTGCTAATATTTCTGCTTTTCTGAAATAATATTTACTTCATAGAGCAGAGTGCACGTGTATGCTTATGTATATATAGACACACACATATAATTGGTACTAATTTGATATTAACAAATCTGGGCATTTCCTGTTGGATGTGATGAATCTTAAGAAGTTATTTTACTACATCATTCACACATTGATATACTGCATATTGAAACAAAATATTATTCTGAATTAAAATATTTAAGAAAATTGGTAAGTAATAATTTTATATTGATAGCTTGTTTCAAAAGGACATATGTGCATCAAGAAGAGTATGTTCATGATAATAGGATAAGAAAATACTAATAAAGTGAAAAGTACAAAAATATCTATTAAAATTAAAGTTATTAAAATTTTTGGAAACCCCATTTATAAGTGTACATACTACAGGTATAAATACTGTTTACCATTGTACCTACCAAACATAACCAGTTCCATAAAATTGATAATACACAAATTTGCACCACTCTGCTTTCTGGAGCACGAGCGAAGTGAGCACAGGGTCACTTCCATCTACATACTTCATTAAAGCAATAAGCTTCAGTAATGAAACCTGTACATGGGCGTGGCCATTTTCGTTCATTTGTTCTAAGCTTCTGGAATCAGAGTAGCACCAATTTGCATCTAATCAGTTTTTTGGAACTATGTGCATTTCTTGTACCATTCAGGAAGGCAGTGAATGCCAAGCTGAATACAGTAAACAGTTTTCTACCTGTATTTTAGTACATGTGGTTTACAAAAACTGAATTATTATGTTTTATGCTATATTTCTTGCACTTCTCAATACTAAATTTCATATTTTGTTGTTCTGAACACGTTGTGATATCTGCCTTTTCTGAAATTTGAATTGTCAATATAAGAGTAACATCCCCAGTATCTGTTCAGACAGGCACAAAAAAACGGTGGGCCATCTAGTATGTGAATGACTAGAGATGAATCATTTGTAAGAATAACACTACAGAACTATTTTCCATAGCAATAGCCATAGTGCTACGATTGCCCAAAGTGAGCGCCACCACTGCTGTTTGTATTTACAATTGACTGCTTATAAAATGTAATGCCTTGGTTCCAGCGACATCAAGGTGTCTTTACAGCAGTGGAACACTTTGCTTTAAAGTTGCAATTATTTCATATACACAGTTGCAAATGGTGCATAGCGCTCCATACTCTTTTGACATTTTTTTATCATGTTCAGGAATGAAAGATTTTCGGATGCCTTTCCACATGCACTTATTACTTTTGTATAACTGTTTCACAGTCTACCTACTCAGTCGAGAGGAGACTGGCATTGAAACAAAGTTGCAAGTAAACACTACAGCATCAGTTGGTGTACCTTTGTACCGATGATAGCGAGTCCATGTGAGTCGATGCCCTCCTCTGTTCTCAAACTCTTCTTCCTCTGGATCCATGGGTGGGTTTTCCTCTTGGATGGCTTTCTGGAAACAAATCAGGCATAGGCATAATTGATACTTTTTCTCAAAACTGGTTCAGCTACAATATAGGCTGTTCATGGTTAATTGAGCACTTTTGTAAGTGTTTTGGTTTGCTGCCTATTTTGTATCCATCTGCCATATGTAACATCAACATAGTCATGGGCCTGATCATTTAATTCATTCATCAGTAGAGGTAAAACATGGAATAGTTGGAAACCTAAATGTGTTATGAATATACCATTTTGCAATAGTATAGTCGCTAAATTTTCAATTTCAGGGTGTATACCCATGTTTATCCTAGACTGCAGCACTGCCTATAATTGGGGACAGGAATATTTTGCGAATTAATTTTACAGCAAGTTAGACTTCTAACATGTGTACATAGCAGTTATATTGATGCAATTTGTTCTCAGTTTATTAACCTTAACCTGGAGAGTTATGAGCCAATAACAAACCTTCAAAGAAACAAGTACCAAATTTTGTGTCAACTGGTCTAGGGTAGACTGGCCACTCGATGAGACAGCAGCCAATTAACAGAAAACTTGGACTCGACAGCACATAGGGCTGTGGAATCTAGCCTACAGGTGATTGAGGTAGCATAACTTTCCTGTCTCTAACTATAATTATAGATTAACTCAAGACTCAAAAAAATTAAAAATTTGCATACCATCATAACACTCTTGCTTTACATAAACAATCTAAGCATTTCAATAGCTTTTAGCGCTGCGTGTTGCGAATGAAACAAATAACTTGAATTAATGTTGCACTATAGCTCCATACATCTTATAGTGAAGTAAGCACATTCAGTCATAGTTTGGTTGTGATGTAGATTGGTGCTCGTTATTAAGAAGATACACTGTGATAATGTATTTTTACAAATTAACCAAAGCTATGTAATAAAAGGAAATAACGAAACCAAAACAGAAGGTCTACACAAACATAAGCAAAAATGCAGAAGTTTACTGTAAAAGCAGAGGATTAGTCAGTACAGCGATTTTGTACTCCAATGTGTATAAAGCAGAAAAAAAACCTCATTTGCTGTGAATTTAAACATTACACTCTCAATATGTCAACTGCTTTTCTTAATTCACTTCCCAACTGAACTGGGAACCTGCTTGCCAGTGTGCACAATAGTGTCTATGCATTTTAAGGGAAGTGAATTTTTTTCTCTCCAAAGATTGGTTTCAAAAGTGCTTATAATGTAGTTGGGGCGAGTCCGCCAGCTCTCCCGGCGGATTGCTGCCGCCGGGCGGGGTGGGAAGATGTGCTCACCTCGAGGTCGGGTATGAGCAGGAGGTAGGGTATGCGGCGCATGTCGAGGCGGGCCGTGACCTCCGCGCCGACACCGGGCGCGGCCAGCAGGTCCGCCGAGCTGCCGTTGCGGCCGAGGTACTGCGACCAGAAGGACAGCTGTTCGCCGTCGGCGCCCAGCTCGGAGACGAGGCCGCGCAGCTCGGCCAGCTGAGCTCCATCGGCCGGGAACACTCTGTAGAGGCGGTAGCCGCGATAGGAGCGGCCGCTGTCCTCGTCCGCCGCCACCGCCGCCCCCAGCGTCAGCGCCAGCAGCAGCGCCGCAAGCGTCGTCGCCATGGTCCGACACACGCGCACGCCGGGCCCTCGGGTGCCGCTATATACGCGCGCGCCCCCGCATCCGCTGTGCCGCGCCCTTATCGCTGCTCCGGGAACGGGGACAGCTGCATGTGGCGTAACTCGGCCCAGACGCGGGTGTACTCTCGGCCCGAAAAACTCAGTATCCAACAGGCCTGCAAGCCGCAACGTCCCATCACAAGCGTAACAACTAGGAGCGGGGGAGGGTATACATTGCCTCTCCCAAAATTAGTGAAGGGCGCCAGAATAGTAAATGGGCAATCAGACTTGTTATGTTTACGGAGACGCGTTGATGTGTCGTATACAATCTCTAATGAATTGTAATGGTTATGGACTTTGCTCTAACTTCTATGCAGCATGTAATTTAGGGCTTCACCGCACCAAAAATTAGATTTATAGAAGAAGTAAAATGTTCCAAGAGGGGCACCTGAAGGCGTCCCCCGCTTCAACTGGAAACGTTTCGTCACTTCACCCAGCTCGATCCGTAACATTATCACTGCCCTCTAATACCGTGAATATTAATGACCACTGTTCGTTTTATGCATTCAAGTTAATTGGGATCCAAATGTAATGGGTGGAGGATATGGAAGGCTCATACAAGGGAACTGCACCAAATGTACGTGGAACGGGAATGGTAAACAATTTTAGAAAAATGATTCTCACTATGGTTCGCCGGAATTGACCCCACGTCCTCCCGAATATGAGCCAGGCATGCTACCGCTTAACCATACGGATTTCGTTAATTGTTGTAATATTTTGTAGCCAGGCTAGGCAGTGTAGTCTTTCTTACGAAACTCCGAAGGTAATTCAGTTACACCATTGTAATCGAATCTTGAAAATCGTCACGAGTTTTATTCTTGTCAATATGTCAGCGTTTAAGTTGTGACACACTTGAAAGGCCTATATGGAGAACGTTAGGAATCTGTGCTCCTTTCAAATGTTACATTTTGCCCACAAACTATTTTTTAGGCATAATGTTTTTTATTGTAAATAATTGCAAAATTCGTTAATATTTAAATCGTACCATTTGCTTTTCCCCCTCAATCCTTAGAGTGGGTGGATGTGGTCTATTGGTCGATCACAAGGAAAATGAAGAATCTTTGCCGCGGGCGTTTGTGCTTACATTACTTAATTCTGGTCTCCTGCAGATGATGTTTTGGTGTCGGGTCGCTGTTACCGTCGTTAGTGATGTGCCAGCCGCATCCTGTCGCTAGCACGTAATTCGCGACTGGAATAGGCAGAGAGATACAGCCAAGTATGAGCATACGCAGCGCAGGGTTAGGCAATTGGGGGTGCCACTGCAAATTGAAGATCCATATTTACTATATTAAATATTCAAAGTACGAATATATTTATACATATTCACCACAAATATTCTATGCTTTACTAACATAGTTTTAATTCAGTGGCAATTTCAAACACGCAGATTGTGTAGTGAAAATATAAAATTGGCAAGATTATTTTTTATTTTCCTAATGACATGATTCAATGGAGGTGCAGCTGCACCCCCTTGCGCATGCCAATGGGCATGATCTCGATAATCTTTCTCCCAACCTTTTTTTATCAGGGTCGCCTTTCTTTAGCTCTAGTAGAGTTTAACGGCGTTGTGCCGTAACAATGAATTTGGAAATAGTGAAATTCCCTTCCACATTTTACCCTGCGATTCAAAATTCTTGTTGTAGTCCTGAGGGAAAGAAAAGTACTGTAGTGTCAGTATTTACGAAATAGCATGCAAGTTCATGTGCATGCGTTTGTTGTTACTAGTAGACTCGTGGTTATTTATGTTCAAGTATGACATCCGGCTCTTTTTTTTTGGCTCCAGTCTTATTCCTTTAATGCACCGCGTGAAAGGTGGGGGGGGG
>NQII01010423.1:21891-36593 GCA_002778355.1 Clitarchus hookeri
AGGTGGGGGGGGGGGGGGTAACACCGGGTTTACGTAGAGAATTAAAAACTGAGAAGACAATATACGTGCAATTTTTTATGATGGCCAACTATGTAATCGTAGCGGCCCCATGAATCTATCCACGACCAAAAATTATGTGACGTAAACTAGTCCCTACTATGTAAAAATTTTTTAAAGTGGAAAATATTTAATAGCAAATGATGATGTAAATGTTTAAATATTTATGAAAATATAATAGTAGTGACACCTCTTACCACTAGGTTATTTTTCGCACACTTGCCTATGCTGTTTGTTTAGAGCTGTAGTGTATTTGGTTCGACAGCTTATCGTTTGACTTCTTCCGCAACTATTGCTTCTGATGGTAATTAATAACTGATACCCATTTATTACACGTAGTAACGTCGTGTTGTTAAAATACAATATGTAAAGACGACTGGGCTTGGGATTGTGGTGGGGTCCGAACCACCATGCAGAGTAAGTGTTCATAGTGATCCAGTCGGCTAGGCGCGAGCTATCACCCGTTTGGCTTTCTCGCCAGGCAAGCGAGGCGCCAATGTGAGTTCTCTGGCTAGGGCAACCTCGTGGCCGAAGACGGCGGGTTCACAGTTACGGGGTCAGATTCGTGCGTGTTCGACGGCTGGCATAACGGACGAAAGGCGAGGTGGCAGGAACGGGTTTTCGGCGCACATTTCGCTGCTCGTCGGGGCGACGCGTCGTCTTTGTGACGGTGATGGATGAGTCGCCGGCGGGGGTCGATGGTCTTGCGTCGCGCGCCGAGAGGTTCTCCGGCGAGAAGGTCTATACAGAGACGTGACGTACATTTTGAGCTTCCAACTGCGGTTGTCCAGCGGAAAGGCCCCATTATTATGATTTGTTCGCAAAAATGTTTACGTTACCCGATTGCCGGTACAAATTTGTTTTGTTAGCTTATATTAAATATAAGTTTCGAAATAAAGGTTTTTCACCAAATGCGAAAAACTTCCAAGTCACTGTTATACTAGTTTTTAACTTTCATGATATTCTCACGAAAGTTTTATCACATTATTTTGAAAAGTTGTCATTTATAACAAAAAATATTATAAATGGCATGCAGCGTAAAATGTATCCATACTAGTGGGAGTATTTTCTTGAAAACCATGTGCTGCAGTTAAAATTGTATAGTACATTATTATTGGGAACGTTTCGGAGATGATATTCAAAATCAGACGTAGTTTACAACCGTTCGCATCCATTTATTTAAAATTTGTGACCGTATCAGTGTCTTGCCACGAGGAGTGCGAAACAGGCAAATTCAAAGAAAAAACTCGGGTGCTAAGGATAGGTGAATTTACCTATTCGATTACGGCCTCAGCGTGTAGCTCGTCTCTGCTACCCACAGTATTACATTAAATTGTAAGTAGTGTTAACGAGTAGCTGACCATATCACCGCTGATTTTCTTCAGCGCTGAAATTAATTCCACCTTTAAAAGTTCTTTCTTTTAGGTTGCAGAATTACTGGTGTTGCACTTTGAAAAATGGAATGCGTGAGGAGATGCCCTTAATCAAGGTGAGGTACTCCGCAGTTATTCTTCAATGACGAATGCAATGTTGACAGTAGTATTTAATAATCACGTATATTTTCTGAATATGTGTTTAAAAAAAAACGGATCGTCCGTCTTTCGAGTCCTACTGTCCTATAAACAAAAAAAAAAAAATCTTCGTAAAGTGATGACTTCGGTTCCTTCGCGGTTAGCCTCCCATTTCGGCGACCGGGGCTACTTCCCTGGCGGATTCATCAGGGCCCTTCGCCTGTAGTAAAAGTGGCGGACGCTGCCGTTACCAGTTAGGTTAACTCGAGGCATCATGCTTCGAGATAAGCCTTTTTTCTCAATCAGCACATCCCGTCGCTTTCGGCCGGAAGGTCGCAATCTTTCTGTAAGATGGTAAGTTCGTGTCAATTTTCACGAACATTTTCGAGAATCTAAAATATTATCGCGAAAGAGACGATTGTGGCAGCAGTGGTGCATCGGAAAGACCCCGCCAAATACACAAGAGACATGCCGGACAACTCTTTTTGAACATAACATGCAAGAAAGCGAAAAATAAACTAGCGCCAAGAATTTTCTGAGTAATGTATTATTATTAATATAATTATCTTTAATAAATGTGTCATTTTGAGGTTATGATTTCATCATTACACTTTGTCGTCGTTCGGAGAAAACCTAGACAAAAAAATTAAACTTCAGTTTTATTTCGTAAGTTTTAGATTATAAAATGCATTACTGAACGAAGGTGCTGCTTTCGGTTGACTGGATGGAGGCGACTATCAACAGGTTTTCTCGCAGAAGTGAGCTATCTGCCCTCGAGAGCTTCGATAGTAATATTAGGATAGATAGGCGGTGGCATCATTTGTTGTGAAACACACATCAGTGGTAGGGCAACTAAGTACTTAAAACACTGTTGGAATGTTTCACGTAAAATACGAAATAGCGCTTTCCTTGTTTTTAGGCTCTCTGCTTAAAACGAGTTATATCCATACGATACGCCGGCTGCGCCTCGCGCTTGGTGCTAGGAATTGAGAGCAAGCACAAAACGCTACAGTATTGTAATAAAACACTGCCACTTTCATGATATGGCCCAGGAAGTTGTCCAAAACAAATTCATATGTGAGTACGTAGCATCACGTGGTTAAATTCCGCCGAACTGCAGTGGTATATATCTTAGTTTAACAACACAGCATAGTATAAAATAGCTAAAAGTTACTTCAGGTATACAGTATGTCACTTTATTCATACAGAACCTTAGCTATTATAAAATAGTATATTTTCCATTATGTTGTTGAAATTATTGTATGAAAGTTTTGTATATTACAGATACGAGCACAATGTACAAAGCTAGTGAACAAAAAATTATATATATATAAATAACAATTTATTTAATTTACTTATTTAAAACCTGGTTCTTAAGAAGAAAAAGTAAATCTATATAACGGTCACTTTGCTGTCCATACACTAGTACACATTTAGTCGTTTGATGGCATTCAGTCGATCACAAACAGCTGTGGGACGTGTGTGTAAGTTCGTTTGTATATTCGCACATGCACGGCGAGTGTGGCAAGGTATTCGGGGCAATGTTGCAACATTGAACGTAGCTGCATCCTCCCGCATGCTCTGCGGCATTGCAGACACCGTGGCCTGGTTCCCGTTTTTTTTTTTTTCGCGAGCGGCAGGTGTTATAACCCTTAATTCCATCCCGTATTCGCGCTGTGTATATTAGAGTGTTTATCCCGAGTGATACTGGCCCGGCAGGGGCAATGCGGGGAAATGGTGGCAGAGAGAGGACGGGAAATAGAAACCGAGAAATGCAAGCATACCCGCAGCTGTTTTGTACGTTCCAGGTACTGATGCAAGGGATCGCCAAGGGCGAAACTGGTACGAGCGTATAATGCCTTATCGCCCCTACAGTCAAGTCAGTGAACTGGCGTGCAGTCGTTCAACGCAGTACCGAGTGCGGTAGCGCAGTGGTAAATCACTCGTCTCGCATTCAAGAGGACCCGGGTTCGATTCTCAGTCGGGCCATCCGGACTTAGGTTTTTCCGATATCACACCAGGCGAGTGCTGGGTTGTCACTTGATATAGGCACTAGCCGGTTCCTTCCCAATTCCTCAATGAATAATGTTCCCCTATTTAGGCTTTGTCGTTGTTCGGGGGCACTAAAAATAAAAACAGTGAAAAAAATAACCGCGGGGCTTTTTAGAGGACGCATCGCAGTTGCGTGAATTGTTCACTGTAGACTCTTGTAACTTGCGCAAGAGTGCATATTACTTCATGCAAGAAAATTTGCTAGTGGCTAATCAATACAAAATGTTTCATCTAACGATTTTAAAGAAAACAATGTGATTTTTATCGTTAGAATAACTTCATTAATAAAAGGAAAAACTATTTTTCGGGCATAATCGTTTTTTTTATTTGCAATTGTTACAATCTTAATAACAGAATCTTTCGCTTTTTCCCTTGTCGCTGAAAATTTTGAGGAAAAGGATTGTTACTTAGGCACTGCACAACTTACAGGAGAGAATTCAAAGGTGTATAACATCCAGGAGTAACATGGATACAAGCCAGAGAAGTAGTGGTGGAAGTGAAACAGTTAGTTACTGTAGCACTACTGTCTTCTATAGTCTATCCGCGGTTTCTTCACGGGTTTTTAAATCGAACCTTTGGAAAATCACCCTATGCACGATGTTATTGGCTGTTTCTTAAATATGTCTTGTATCACAGGCGTTTTATACTTGTGTACATAGTAGTACTTTATTTTTGTATAAATAATCGTACTTTCACTTATATTTTATCTCTTAAATTATAGTATTTAATTTATAATTAACATGAATTGAACCAGGGAAAACATAGGTATGTTGGTAATACCTAGTAAGAAATGGTTCTTGTGCGAAATATTATTACATTGAATGCTCATGAATCCGGTGCATTGCACCTTTGGTGTAATGTTGTAGACTCGGTAGGCTTTGTTTGCACGAGGCGGATGAATATCCTGGAAGTAGAACTTTAGCAGGGCTTCAGAAAAGTTGGGAGTAACCGTGAATGGACTTTATCGTGACATCCGCAGGAGTGTGCCAAGCCATTCACAGAATGAAGTAGTGCCGCCAAGTGCAAGTGTAAATTTTCTAAATGTGATGAATCCTGTTAAACTATGACCGTATCATGCGACGGAGTAATTTGTCGTAGGTCGCGGCTTCGCCCTTCTGGAGTATGAATTTGTCGATGAAAATAGTTTTTGGCTGCTCGAATAAGTCTTGTATTTCGAGGCATATACACAACTAGTTTAAGTAAAGAAAAAATTGGTTTAGAATCGCACTCGAGATCCACACAATAACACATTGCCGCCTTTGTGGTGCAGTGAGGGTGAAATGATGCGAGAATGAAGTAGCACCGGAATGCAAGGGTGGATGCAACATGAGATCCCAGAGATAACCCGCCGACCAGCGGCATCGTCAAGATGATTCCCACTTGCGAAAATTCGGGAGTGACCCGGCCGGGAATTGAACCCGGTTCGCCTTGGTGGGACGCGAGCAGTCTAACCGCTCAGCCACCACGGCCCTCCATACTGTGGATGGCAGTGACAGTTAAAGAGCCTAGTCGCCGGGGGCGCAGCACGGCTTCCATCGCGCGACCACATCCGGGGGTTTTACCAGCCTTCAGACTGTCAGAGCCCGGTGACGGTTCCTCCAACTGTGCTGCTGTGCAACTGGTGGGATGCGGTGGCGACGGCTTGGAGGCTGTGATGACAGCAGGAGAATTAATTATCAAGATTGATGAGATTCCTCCAAAACATCTGCTATCCCCGACTTCGGTATTCCCGATAAATCGAGGACGCATGCCGCTCCGAGTCGTTCGTACTCCGCCCTTCCGGTGGGTTGTGCGGAACATTGGTGGATCGGTCGGGTCACTGAAAACCCACAAGTGCCATGGTAAATAAGTGGGAGCACGGGCTGATCAGGTTGGCCCCACCAGAGTTTCTGTCTGGCGTACCGATTACTAGAGTTTGGACTCGTGCTGGCAGTGGTTAACTCTGTATGCTGGAGGAGGTCTGGAGAGATTCCCCCTCTTAAAGAAAGACCGGGCGGTGAGCAGCAACCCGCTTCGGTTGTGTCCTGGAGGGACACTAGGAGTCCTGTAGTACCCCGGCCAGACCACACGCTTGGCTACTGAGTAAGAGGGTCTCAGGCCTTGTGGAAGGGCGCTTTCTACCGTACTTGTGTATCAAGCCGGGGCTTTGGATTTGGTTACCTCAGGTGCATGGCTGGGACACCTACGTTGAGAGGCCGTGATCCCTCTTCCCCGCCGAGTGGGCGGCCGAAGCGCAGGATGGCTCATGGCTAAGAGCGCTACTTTAAAATATAAAAGTATACTGGCCGAGAGGCTGCTGTATTTGCATCACGTATGTCAACTCATCCTACTAATATTATAAATTCGAAGTCTGTGCGTGTGTGTGTGTGTGTGTGTGTGTGTGTGAGTGTATGTGTATGTTTGTTACCACTCAGCTCCATAATGGTTAATCTGATTTTGATGACATTTGGTATTTAGGTATTTTAGGTCCTGGAATAGGACATATGATACTTTTTATCCCGGAAAATTGTACGGTTCCTGTGGAATATCAACAAAACGTAATTCTGCAATGGCTGGGAACGTGACCGAAATATTTTTTTCCTCTGATGTCAGAGTTTATCAGGCTGCCCAGGGACCTCTGAAATAGCTTAACGACTGCTATCAATCTATAACAACTGGGACCGAATATTTAACATGCCATCCGAAGCCCGTAAGCGCTCAGCTGTTATGCTACTAAACGGTCACCCATCCAAATGTGTGCCGCTGGGAACATTGCTTAACTTTGGTGATAGATTAAGATCCCTCGACCAAGCGCAAAAAGTAGTACCTAGGTACACTTATTTCTAAAGCTACAGCTTGATGAAATTCAAGTTTTGATTTTCATACATCGATGCTGGAAAGCGGAAATGTGGTAATTACGCGATAGTTGCACATATACACTCAAAAACAATTCCATACTTTTTGGCTATCGGGTAAAAAATATTTCCTTCCTTTTGGGTTGCCGTAATCAGTTAAAAACCTAGGCCAACATAGTATAATTCTGTTTTCACATAAAGAAATGTCTTTTCCCAATTTATTTATTAGTGTATAACTGTAAAACTCAATTGTACCCAGGCGAAGCCGGGCCGATTCGCTAGTTAATAATAATTTACTTACTTACTTTACTTACTTACTTACTTACTTTACTACTACTACTCTTCCTCTTCGTCTTCCTCTTCGTCTTCGTCTTCCTCCTCATCTCGTTATTAACGTAACATGATTATACACACATTGATTGTAACCGAATATGAAATTGAACTACAATGTAACACCAGAACCATTTTTTCAATAATTTTTTATACAAAATACTTCCAAATTGTTTGCGATGTACAGACATAACATTTCGAATGACTTTACTGTTAGTATAAATGACACTACAGGTATTTTCTGCGTACATATGTTATGGGGATTCTGGCATAAGGGAATGGGGAAGTAGGAGCCAGGAGCCGGCCGTCATGTCGTGACGTCATCCAATCACCATATTGGATTCCGGTGACATTTTACCTTGACCCTGTGACTGTGACCTTGGATGACCTTAAACCCAAAAATTGTCAAAAAAATGAAAAATTAAAAAAAATTAATGACATTTTTTTATATAATATTTATGTAGGAGGTTTGGGGTTCGATGGAAGTTGGATCGACTAAACTCCCGACACGACCGGCCCTCGCCAGGCCGACCAGTGTCCATCACATCAGCCATGTTATATGCTGATGACCTTAACCTTTAACCTTGACCTTAAATGACCCTGAAACCAAAAAATCATAAAAATAATTTCAAAAAATATAAAAACTTTATAAAAAAATATTAAAAATTATTATTATAAAACGTACATTTCGGGAGGACTCACCACGACTGACCCCGCCAATTTTTTATTGGTTATTTAATTTGTCAATTACTTGTGTTCGCTCGACCTCTTCCACGCTATGCCATATCTACTGTCCATTTATTTTTAGTATCCTCACTAGAGCACACTGGTAACTCATGTTTCAACCATCAGAGATAATTAACTATCGACAAGAGTGCTATTGACCTGTACCGAATGGTGACAAGGTCATGTAAATCGTCATATTTAATTTCTTTTAAATTTACATTTAAATGTAATTATTTTTATATAAGGATAGTTTTTTTTTTTAAATAAATAAAACATCATTTTTTTTTACACAATTTATTCAGTAAAGTACGACATTCTTCGGGGTTAACTGCTCGATGTCCGCATCGGCGACCCAGGAATTTTAGTGGGCTGGGAAACCCCATCACTTGTCAAACGACCATTCATTACGTCGTTTCAGCACCTTCTTGACTAAATACACATCTGGAAACTTTGTAGGCAGGATCTCTTCGGCGTAGAAACCTCTATGGATGGGAACATTATTCAGATCCTCGAGAATGTAGGTCCTCGGAGCATAGTTGTGCATGCGTCGAACATGAAAGAGTTCGGGGCTCCGATTCGCCATAAATCCTTTCTCGAAATGCCTTTCTGTTAGCAGATGCGCACCAGATCTCCAACTTTGGCTTAAGGCTTGCGTGGGTCCCTCCATTTCACGTCAGTGTACAATATTCGAAGCAGTGAGTAGTCTTTCACATCTTCGGGCTTCATGCGTGTGGTATAGTGAACGGTAGAATTGTACACGCGTACGAGTTTTGGGAGTATATCCAACCACTTGTAGTTGCCATTCGCAGCGAAATGCCTCCACATCTTGCCCTTCAGAGTCCTGTTGAATCTCTCGACTATAGAAGCTTTGAGATTGCTGTATGTGGAATAATGTTTGCTATGTTTCTTCATCAGGGCCTTGAACTTTGCATTGTAGAATTCCTTGCCCTGGTCGGTTTGTAGATTAGCCGGGATGCGTCCTTCATGCAGCACATCAGCTCGGTTACATCATCGGCATTCTTCGACTTGACAGGCCTGGCCCAGACGAATTTACTATACGAATCGATGAAGGTCAACATGTATTTGTAGCCCTTGTTGACTCGAGCATGCGGTATCATCTCGATGAGGTCTGCTTGAAATAGGTCGTTCATCCCACATATCACGACTCTGCATTGACGGTAGTTGCGTCTCGCATATGTGTGCAGTTCATTGGCGATTCCCAATCGACTCACTCTATGTAGCCTCCCTCCTTCAGTTATTCTATGATTGAAATTATCTTGGTAATGTGGGAATAATTTCCAAACCGTTCCGAAGCGAGCAGTAGCTATAGTCTATCGACCAGCTCGTTCGGGTCGTCCCAGAATACATATTCTGTGTTATTGTCTAGACTTTCGCCACTTTTCAGTGCTATGTCACTGAAGAGGTCTACGAGAGTGTCGATATTTTNATTGGCGATTCCCAATCGACTCACTCTATGTAGCCTCCCTCCTTCAGTTATTCTATGATTGAAATTATCTTGGTAGTGTGGGAATAATTTCCAAACCGTTCCGAAGCGAGCAGTAGCTATAGTCTATCGACCAGCTCGTTCGGGTCGTCCCAGAATACATAGTCTGTGTTATTGTCTAGACTTTCGCCACTTTTCAGTGCTATGTCACTGAAGAGGTCTACGAGAGTGTCGATATTTTNTCTGTGTTATTGTCTAGACTTTCGCCACTTTTCAGTGCTATGTCACTGAAGAGGTCTACGAGAGTGTCGATATTTTTCGTGTTCTTCGTCCTTATAAACACCTGTCTCGGGATTATCTTGGTAAATTGCATGCGTGAATTCGAGCAACGTCTTGTATTCCAGCAGGCCGAATTCTGTAGACACTGAACTCAGAGAAAAAGTAGCTGCGTAGGGCATAACCGATGTGATGAAGGCCAAGGTGAAGATGGGAATGGGTGATGAGAGCAAGATGAAAGCACAGATTAAAATGGGAACAGGTACAGAGAGCAAGAGAAAGGTACACGTGAAATGAAAAGCAATGACAAAGGCAAGGAAAGCATGCAAGACCAAGAAAACATCTACTGGCGGATTTTTTCCATTGCGTTTGCCTGCACTTAAGGCCCTCGGGGGCCTAATCGGAGCCACGAGTAGTATCGTCCGAGCCGTTAACACAGCATCGAACGAACTGAAGCAGTTGTCCGAGGCCTAAAGACATAATGCAAATATAGAAGCTATCACCACGGGAAAAAAAAAAACAGTCAAGGCCTCTACCTAAGGCCATACCCAGTAGGAGGTGGAAGTGTGCTAAAGTGGCTCAGCAGGAAGAGGCAATAATGAAATCTCTACCGAAACGACCGATCACTAGCATGGATTTGGAACTGTATGCACACAAATTGAAAATACCTCATTTTAGAAGAGTGTTTATGAGAGACGGATTGCCACAGAAACCAAAATGTAATGAGTGCACCATAATTAATGTGCATGCGATAGCCAGTCTCGGTACGCACTGGGTGGCTTACATAAAACAAGGCAAACATGCAGACGTTTATGACAGGTTTGGGAATTTGTGTCCTCCACCTGAACTGCGAAGGTACCTAAAAGAACGAAGCTGACTTATAACTGTGAGATGGAGCAGATACCTAACACGTGGAACTATGGACATTTGTGCCTTCGCTTCTTGATTCGCTCGTACAAGTAATTATATAAAATGGCTATACATCATGGGGAAACCATCAGTCATGTCGATAACGCTTATCTTGATGGATCGTAGCACCTAACTGCATGCTGTACACTTTCTGTCATTCTACCTGGAGGGGAATGGTGCATAGGCCTTGTCGATTTTCAAACCTACAATGCGATACCGAACATAGATGGAATAAACTGCAAGCTGTACTCGTAAAAAGTGGTAATGTTTTCCATGATGTTTCGCTGTTCATAGGCTCTTATGAAATAGACGACGTTGCAAGATGCATTGAAGATTCGCTGTCCCCCGACACAGAATTCGAACTACGTGGGAATCCCAATTTTATCAGATGCAGCAAAGATATGGATCTGAAGAAACCGGATACTATCGGACCGATGCTTNACGTGGGAATCCCAATTTTATCAGATGCAGCAAAGATATGGATCTGAAGAAACCGGATACTATCGGACCGATGCTCGGGTTCGAGCCACGCATCAACGAAGCTGACAAAACACACGAGTCATCGCAGTCCGTAAAAATCTTGCTGGTCAATGTGACGAATAAACTGCAATTTAGCGAGTGGCACATATATCAATGGCAGGCCGAGCAATATGCTGCACGAATATTTGCCTATGGTCCCTCCAGGTTTTAAACTGATCGTACCACCACAAAGCATAGTTTACATTCCAGTCGTCGTGAAGAGAGCACATGAGGTGGTCGTGACAGTCGTCGACCAACACAAAGAGTTGGTGAACTTTCGAAATGAAGAAATCACCCTATGCCTGTATTTGAGAAGATGGGAATAAGATTTACTGCGACCAGAACCAATAAAATAAAGTGCTGTGCAATACCTGCAATCAGTACGTCGCAGGTCTCCAAGGAGTTAATACATGCTACCGAAATTTTCCTCTGCAGTCTCGGCTTCAAAGTAAATCGCCATGGAAGATTACCTAATCATCGAAGAGCCGGTCGTTTTTGGAGACAGTGTAACGAAGGTGGAACTTATGCGTACCAGCCTTTCCTGACCGGACCATACACACTACCATCAGAAGTTTGGATTGCGGTCCAACACCAAGATATCTGCTCTCTTCCTTGCCAGTTTTTCCTGCGAATTAGTGAGACTCCAACAAAATAAGATGGGTCCATCCCGGCATCGACGAAAATTAGCAATGGAATTGTTCACCTGATCGATCGTATCACGTATTTGCTCAACAGTATCGAGGTGGACCAGTCGCGAGATGTGGGCATAACCACAACGATCAAAAATTACCTTTCGCTCATGCTGAATGAGCTGTCTGCAGCCAAGATGGTAGGCTGGGGAATCGAAGACAACTACATTGTTCCTATATACTCTGGAGGCAAGTTCGAAGTGTGCATCCCACTCTCCATGCTATTGGATTTTACCGAAGACTTAAAACAAAATATCTTCAATTCGAAACAGGAATTGGTGCTGCTTCTAGCTAATACACATGCAGACACAATCGTGGGTACGGGGGAAAACCTGGAGACAGTGGAACTGAAACTACAGTCTATCGAACGGATGCTGCCTCATGTGCAGTTGAGCACTGCAGAATGCATAAAATTTTTGAAGAATGTGGAAGATGGTAAAAACATCGATGTGGCTTTCAGATCGTGGAGTCGCACGATATACTCGGATTGCCAACCCTGCATATCAACTGGATGTTTAAGTCCAGCTTTGCTTCTGAGAAACAGAGGTACGTCATCGTTGAGCTACAGACCGGAAGACAGCACAATGTGAGAGTGAGTCGTTTACAGTTCGACACATGTAAAATAGAAAAAGTGAAAATATTTTTGAATAGCAAAATATACCTGTATGTTGACATGAACATGAACTTTGAAAATGGGCAGTACATGCTGGCATATCAGATGTACGCTCAATTACAAAATGCATATTATGGACTACTCCAATACACGATACTGAGCCCTGATACTTTCAAGAGTTTGGCTTCGCTCATGGTATTCGATGTGAGTAAACAGAACGAGCGTATTACCTCCAATGTGATCGAATGCAGTATTGAATTCACTACACATGGTAATATTCCTGCCAACATGTACGCATTCTGCCTGATATTTCACGACTGGCTTCTATCGTACAATTGCCCATACAAGGCCCATCAAAATATTGTCGTGGGTGCAGCTGAGAATAAATAAATATAACTGTTCACACTCTAGAACTGTTTATTCGTCTTCGATCATCCCCAGCTTCAAGATGTACGGTAATCTGCAGGGTATACAGAGTCAAAATGGCTTCTTGCTCAATGAGATTGCATTGTTCTACGACGACGATGGCAAAACACGAACCCACAACTTATCAACGGAGGCGAAACCCACCTTTGCACACAAGGCTTGTTGATGTATGGTGCAGTGGAATTCAAGAATCGAATGTCTTATGTGTGTCTGAAATAAACTGATAAAACCATTTTTTTTGCCCACCATACTGGGAGCAGCATCAGTCTTTATCGAAACAATTTTGCTTAAATCAATTTTTCTCAATAAGTGATTTTCTAACAGCCGTACAAATATCTGTGCCCTTAGTAGTTGTTGGCAACGATGTTATCGCAATTAATTCTTCCTTGACGTCGTTTACTACACAATATCGAGCAAAAATAGCTAATCGAGCAGATTTATTTACATCCGTACTTTCGTCAAGGCATAACGATATAAAGGGAGAGGACTTGATGTAATTTCTTTGTTGTTCTTGTATATTTTCCGCCAGTTTTAGGATTCTGTCTTTTACTGTGTTTCTAGATAAAGGAGTATCTTTGATGAGCTGAATTATCTTATCTTTATTTTCAAAATCTTCAAAAAGGGATGGGGCGCATGCTAACCAGGCTTCCTTCAAAAATTCTCCCTCGTCAACAGGTTTACCATGCCGGGCAATGACATTTGCAGCCGAGAAACTTGCGGCACTGGNTGAATTATCTTATCTTTATTTTCAAAATCTTCAAAAAGGGATGGGGCGCATGCTAACCAGGCTTCCTTCAAAAATTCTCCCTCGTCAAAAGGTTTACCATGCCGGGCAATAACGTTTGCAGCCGAGAAACTTGCGGCACTGGTATGACAATCCTTGCTAACATATTTAACCATAGATGTCGACTGTTTATTTCTCTCTTTAATTGCACATGCGATGAATTCTTTTTGCTCTGGTTCGCTTTTTAAGAAAGATATTTATGATTTGTTTCATAATGCCGTTTTACAGACTATGTTCTACATACCACTGTCCCAGAACATAAAACACACACAGCTTTATCGCCTTTATTAATCATGCCATATTTCTCAGTCCACCAAGTTTGAAATTCTCTATTACACTTATCTTGCATTTATTGGTTTTTTTTTGCCAAAATAGCCATGCTGAATAATACTTGTAGTTGTAAATATAACTCAAATGTTAGCGAAATTGGTTTAAATTAAAAACTATGCGTGATTGCAGTCGACGATGTAAGCGTCCACAGAACAAAAACAAACATGTGAATAGTTAGCTTCCCGCCCCTCCCGCCGCCGTTTTCNAATCTATCTCTCTCTTTCTCTCTCCCGCGCAATCTGTTGCATTTACGCGGCACTGATAGCACGTTCACGATGAACGTTGTTACTTTGACCTCAAATGTAGACGAGAAAAAAAAATTATTTCGATAAGGTACCTACCTAAATTCTTCAATTAATGCCGTGCCATCAATGACACGCGTGCCATTGGTTCGCCAGCCCTGACTGTAACACAAAATTATACCGATATAGTCTTAGTCCATATCACCAAAATTAATTATATTATCAATGGTACAATTATATATAACTAAAGACATTTATAACATACACATTATTGGCGTTTTCGATAGTACTGGTGCATCAGAGCAGGCTGTTAAGGGTTGATGGTTCTTGAACGAGAGCATAAACGAGCGAAATAGTAGCCATTCCAACAACCATTGAGATAAGTTGCCGAAACTCTTCTTACTGCCTTATGTATCTACAATTAAACGTGACGTACGTAACTACACTGTAGAGAAAAAAAAACTGGTATAGGCGTGCGTATGCAAATAACAGAAGTATGGAACCAATCAGAGTAACGCGATGCTGTCGGCAGCGTCTATATAAGACAATAAGCGTTTGACAAAGTTGCTAGATCGGTTACTGCTGCTACAATGGCAGGTTATCAAGATTTAAGTGAGTTTGAACGTGGTGTTATAGTCGACGCACGAGAGATGGTCCGGTAAAACGTCAAATCTTCTACATCGCTGCAGCCGGAAAAAGATCGTGAACGAACGGGACAAACGGCGACTGACGAAAATCATTAAACGTGACAGACGTGCAACCCTTTCTCAAATTGGCGCAGATTTCAATGCTGGGGCATCAACAAGTGCCAGCGTGCGAACTATTCAACGGACTTTCGGAGCCTAAGGCCCACTCGTGTACCTTTGTTGACTGCACGACACAAACCTTTACGCCTCGTCTGGGCCCGCCAACACCGCCATTGGACTGTTGATGACTGGAAACACGTTGCCTGGTCTGACG
>NQII01010424.1:0-37507 GCA_002778355.1 Clitarchus hookeri
TTTGATGTTCGAGACGAGAAACACTAATTCGTTTAGTAAGAAATCGACCCGCAATCTTCTGCTATATTCCGCCCCGCCTTAGCACCCTGTAAGGAGTAGATTTCTCTGCCGTTGAACTAGGACGACAGAGGGCGCTAAATCCGCTAAGATCGCGTCGCTCATCCTCGGAGAAGCGGGAAGGATCGTAACCCACACCTACGCGACAACGGAAGGATTATTTGCAGCGACACTTACCACCTAACTCCTGAAGCTTTCAGAAAGAGTAACCCTTGGCGGGGGTGGCGGTTGGCGAAGGGGGGTAACGGAAATGTATCCGGGCTACCGGGCTTCGTTGGCAAGAGCAGCGGGGGTAAATATTGTGGAGTGCCGCGGTAAGAATGCCCGGTTTCTGATAAGCCCGAGGGAACGAGACGTACGCGCGCATGCTCGTTTCCATGGCAACGAAACCCCCCGCACGCCTCTCACACGATCTTCAGCGGCGTTGTGGGCGAGACGCGAGGGTGCGGCAGGAGCCGGGTTTAATTCCCTCGGCGACGTCTTCCGTGTGGACGGGCCAAAACACGACGTAAATTCTGCGCGAAATCCCCTCGTTAATCCTTTGTTAACTCCATCTGTTGCTTCTGCGAGTGCGAGCGCCCTCCTGTTTGTTTATCATGAATAATAAATGCAGAGGGTTAGCTAAGTGCGCAACGGTATGTCATCCAGCTGAATGGAGAATATAAAATATACGCGGTGCTGTTATACTGCACGAATCCGGGGTGCTCTTTCTCCGGCATGTATCTAAATGTTAGGTTTATTAAATGCGCTCTCAGCGAATTTGATTTTATGCTTTAGTAAAATAAAGGTTCATCTGTTCGTAAGAGCACCGAATTAACTTGTTATTTCGAAAGAAATTTGTTAATAAACTCTTCTTACAAATACAGTTAACTGNTAATAAACTCTTCTTACAAATACAGTTAACTGAAAGCTTAGCCCAGTTATATACCAACGTGCTCTAAAGAGCTTAGTTGAGAGTATAAGGTAGGCGTTTAACAGATAGGGAATTATTTATACAGCCCATGCACTGCAGTGTGTAACATTATTTCAAAATGTAAGGCTAATATGACACAAATATTTTCTTAACTGTTTCCAAAAAAAATTTTTTTCGCCATTTCAGCATCAATTAATTATTTTGAGTAAAAACCTACTCGACTTAAAAAAAAACACATTATTTTCGAAAACAATTATCTCGAATATTAAAAACATTATTATCAAAATGTAACTTTNGACTTAAAAAAAAACACATTATTTTCGAAAACAATTATCTCGAATATTAAAAACATTATTATCAAAATGTAACTTTTATGGAAAATATTTGTTTTACAACTTTCGCATATGTTTTATTCACATGTAAAGTGAGGTAAAGACCGAGCAGTGGTTAAATGCAAGGTTGGGGGAAACGGGAGTAATCCGAGAAAACCCGCTGACCAACGGCAAGCTCCGCCACGTTTCCCACACAATAAATTGCGATTGATCTCACTGGGAATTGAACGTGGTTCTCCTTTGTGGAAGGCAAGCAGTCTACCTAATACTACACCTGGGCACCATGTTTTCTTATAAATATTGTTTATTAAATTATTCATAAAATATTTTAAANTCTACCTAATACTACACCTGGGCACCATGTTTTCTTATAAATATTGTTTATTAAATTATTCATAAAATATTTTAAATATTTTCCCTATAAAATATCTTAGTATATATGGTGCACAATACATATGTTTTAATAAAAATCTAATTTATACATTGCTTAGTAATTAAAAAATATTAATTAGTGCTATCAATTTTATTACATGGCCAGAAAACTCATGAATAAATGGAAAATCGGACCTAGTTCATTATNATTAATTAGTGCTATCAATTTTATTACATGGCCAGAAAACTCATGAATAAATGGAAAATCGGACCTAGTTCATTATGTAAATATTAGGATAATGCAATTCACGCCACCAATAGGGGAGAAATACGTCGATATTTTTAGTGAATTATTTTCACTACCAAATTAATTAAAAATATATATTCTATATTCGTTTGTATTGCCCGTCTAGGCACACATTCTTCCCAATTGGTGAGAGAAATTTATTTAATAGGATATTCAGCGACCCATGTTTATAGAAGTGTGGTAGAAATATTGACACCTGAAAAATTAATAAACCGTAGAAGTTTGGTNGGTAGAAATAATGACACTTGAAAAATTAATAAACCGTAGAAGTTTGGTTTGCAAATGATGAACTTTGAACATATTTAAGAAAATATATATGAAAATATCGGTTTTTTACAGGCGGAAGCATCCGTTTTCTTGCGAATTTCCATGAATTTCCTTCATTCACAAATAATCCCAAATTCACTTCCATATAGATAAAATTTTGTTCTTCGGTTTTAAGGTACGACATTGTTAAGGGTTTTAAATATTGAGTAAGTTACTCAAAAAATGCAGATATGAAAATTAAAACCGATAACCACCTCCCACATATGTGTAGAAACGTCTTGCTTAAATTATAACGTACGATAACTAAATGTGCTTAGTCGTTTCTTTTATCATTAACGCACATTAAAAAGTACGAGAGTTAACGGTAAATTATAATCACGCATTCGTAAACACTTATTTCTGCTTTTCAGTTTCATTGAATGTTTTCGTATCTATCAGTTTAGTTCCCTACAACTAAACATACTTAGGCAGTTGTTCGCAGTGTTAGTATTGCTAGAAGCGAAGAAAGTAAGGTAGTTACTTTATAATTTAACAGATTGCTACCGAAATTGGGTTTTATTCGGTTCTGTATCTGTAGACATTACAACTATAATTTGCGTATAAGTAACATAGTAATGATTCTAACAAAATCATTCTGGCAACATATGGACGTTTATATACTGTATAAGGTAATTGTGCGGTTTGTTTTTCATAGTTGACAGAAGGATGCATAGATTACAGAGAAGAGAAACTAAGGATAACGTTCAAAATAATTCGGTTAGCATTGAAGTATCTTATCCTAGTGAATGACTGTGGATAATGTCGTATATGTTTTAGCGAAACATCTTCCTTTAACTTAGATAACACG
The DNA here is from genome assembly GCA_002778355.1 of Clitarchus hookeri. Lineage (NCBI taxonomy): Eukaryota > Metazoa > Arthropoda > Insecta > Phasmatodea > Phasmatidae > Clitarchus > Clitarchus hookeri. The sequence goes on from NQII01010424.1 coordinate 3,096, forward strand.
ATATGATGTCCCGTAAATACTTTATCCCTTATACAACGAATTTCGGAACTGGACACTGATTGTATCAGTATGATCCCGTAGACAATGTAAACAATCCCTTTAAGCCGACTTCTTATAAAAAAAATTGGTACTATGCTTAATTAAATTTTTCCTATTAGATGTGTACTTCATAGACATTATTGAGAAATAAGAATGCAAATAGTCGGGGTTAGGGTCCGATGCCAATCCATAGTCCTATCTCCTTTGCTTAAAATGCTTTCTGCCACTATGCAAATGCCATCATTATTAAATAACAGTATGGGATTGACTATTGTTATATATCGTATGTAACAAATTGCAGTACACAGACTTCGAGGGATAATATAATAGCTCATTGTCAATGTTATTCGTAAAATAATAATCAATATTACATACTACCTTAAACACACCATGACGTCATAGTGCAATATCTGTGCTGTGACGAAGCATCGTTTACCCGAGACGGAATAGTAAATTTACACAACCAACTCAAATGAAAACCTTCACACTGTTCCCGCCAACAAAAATTTACTTTCAACATGTGGGCAGGCATTGTTGGGGATAATTTGATTGTGCCGTGCATGCTGGCATTACATCTCAGAGGCAAAGCGCACCTGCATTTCCTGGAGAACGCAACGACTGAGTTCCTCGATATATAATACTTGGCAACACTTTGTACGGAGGCTGTCTGTCTGTGGATCCACGCCAAGAACAACCTTCAAGATGCAGCTCGTCGCTTTCCGACGCAACATTCAGCCTCCGGCGACAGTAACATTCAGGTTAGTCATATATTGGGATTCATTAGGACCTCCCTAGCCAATGGCTTACATTTATTGCAACTTTCAATAATGGCATTAAAAACCTGTTCGGTCTTCATAATTAACATCAGTTAAGTTAGCATAACACTCATTTTGTCTGGATATAAAAGTATGAACCTTCCCTATCTCCTAGTTAAATTATGAAAAACATAGCATTCGGTTGTGCTTTCAACATGACGTCGCAACTCCTCGTTTCTATCGTGACGTTCTATTCTAAACTACCTATAAATTTGAGTAATGAATTTTGTTACATCGGGCATTTCGGCTCCGGAAAAGTACAATTCAGATTTACAATGAAATATTTTTTATTTATATAATCGTTGGTTTTCTCGATTTTGTTTATAATTTGTACCTACATTTTGCACATAGTGTCCGGTTTAAACTAAAATAATTTTATAGGAGTATTTTGAACTTAAATTTTTGTAATATTTTTTTACGAAGTTTTCAGGAACGACCTTTATTTCATGGTGAATGATTTCTTTATCCTGATGGTTGTTTATAACCACGACAGTAAATCACTACTAAAAGGACACAATAAATTAATTATGAAATTCGCTAGCATATTTCCAGAGCGAAAAACCATTTATTAATTTAGAAAATATCACTTCTGACATTGTGGACTAAGTATGTATGTGATGAGATTTCTCACACCGCAGATGTATAATTTATATGACGTACTTACACATCATCAGTCGTAATGCACTGAAGGGCGACCACAGATACTTAAGATCCGAAACATAGTGAGGGTTCGCAATTCATAGAAGGGATGTGAAATTAGAAAGGACATGGTTCCCCAAATGGCTATTTGACAAGGCTAATTATTTTTACGTTCATTACCAAAGGAGTGGCATTAAAGGCTTGGGTTCTCGGTTAAGCTTCTGAGTCCTAATATGACTTCACGGATATGGATCAACAATTCATTCAGTGGTACGTTTGATGTCGCAATTTAATGAACTTATAAAATTTATAGAAGCGACGATTGCTACTAACCCCAGGGTAGGCGTTAAATTTATGAATTGAGCCTCCATTTGTTCGGTCACCTGGTCATGCAAAAGTGACAATTTAGGAGTCCGTACTGATAGTTGCTGGTCTGAAATTTGCAAATGCAGGTTACGATATATTTAAGTGAGGTTTGCTATCACGTAATTCAGTACCATTAGTATCAATATATTTATTAACAGACTAGTGATACTGCAATAATCTGTGGAGTGAAAACACAAGCAAATTAATTGTACAAATTGGCATTTACCACATTTTTTTTATTTTGGCACTAAATTGCTATTTTCATAGGTTCTAAATCTGGTAAAAATAATCTATACAACATTACGACAGCACAACGTCTTTAAGCTAGTTATTTAATATATAAAAAAAATAACAAGAAATTTTCTAATAAATTGCAATTTTTCCTTCCATAAATTGCGAAGTTACATATCGTACAATCCCTTCATATCCCGAAAATACTTTTTCATGTATAGATTTGCTGAGTTTTTTCAATACTCCTCTCTGTGTCAGACTGATTGGTAAGAGAACAGCTCAATTCCACCTTGAAAATTACTTTCAAACAAAAATCTGGATATGTCAATAAAATTGAAATCTTTGTTTGGCAGCGTGACTTTTTCAAACACGTTAAAAATTATTTGACCAAAATTACTTGCTGTAAAAATTTTATGGCAGTGTTTCAACTTTAATATATATTGTAAAATATATTTGAAGAAGAAAATATGACAGTGTGACAGGTAATTTTGAGGGTTTGAGACTCAGGGTTTAAATCATACATCTCTCCGTGTGTGTCGTGACCGCCGCGTGTGAAAGTGTGTGGCTGCGTCGTGGTCGTTGCATTCGCACGGTGTGTGTGATTAAAAATGTTGGAAGTGCAAAATTTATACGTTTTAACTATGACCTGTTTTTATCTCGAAGTAAATTATTTTAAAGTCATGTCTGTTTATTTATCACAACTTTGTAACATTGCCCTAGGTGTTTGAAACACAATTGTGTAACGTTCTTATGTTTCTGTGATTTTAATATTTGCCACCATCCCAACATATTACTAAGCCGAACCCGAAAATTTTAAATAAATAATTAAAAACCTAGTAAAAACCAAGTACCTAGACAAAAAATATAAACGGGGTAAAATTTACGGTAAGCCTACTTGTGTGCATTTTCGCCACTATCTTTTAAGTTTTACGCTGCTACGTACAAAAAATAAGCGACAAGAGTTGCTTGGTTGAATTTATAGTCTTTTTCTTTGGACTTGTTGCTCCTCCGTTTAAATATTTATTCGAACTAATGCCGTTATTTTAACGAAGTAACACATTATTCATCAATAACAAGAGGTTAAACACTAGAGTTCTTTCCCCTACAGTTGAAACAGGGTTTAACACAGTCGCGGCAAAATATTAACGTGTGTTACGTGCAATGTGCTGTGTAGTGTGTAATTAATACTTTAACAAAGTAAACTTATAATCGCAAGAACTATCTCCATTGCAGGCAATGNGCTGTGTAGTGTGTAATTAATACTTTAACAAAGTAAACTTATAATCGCAAGAACTATCTCCATTGCAGGCAATGTTAAAAGTCATAAAGCTAATATAAATATGGCTATAGGCCTAATTTGTGAATATTCTTATGCAGTGGTTTTTGAAATATGACAGGATTCTTTGAAATGTTGTAAACAGTAAAGAAAGCATTTTACNTGATTGGTAAGAGAACAGCTCAATTCCACCTTGAAAATTACTTTCAAACAAAAATCTGGATATGTCAATAAAATTAAAATCTTTGTTTGGCAGTGTGACTTTTTCAAACACGTTAAAAATTATTTAACCAAAATTACTTGTAAAAATTTTATGGCAGTGTTTCAACTTTAATATATATTGTAAAATATATTTGAAGAAGAAAATATGACAGTGTGACAGGTAATTTTGAGGGTTTGAGACTCAGGGTTTAAATCATACATCTCTCCATGTATGTGGTGATCGCCGCGTGTGAAAGGGTGTGGCTGCGTCGAGGTCATTGAATTCGCACGGTGTGTGTGATTAAACATGTTGGAAGTGCAAAATTTATACGTTTTAACCATGACCTGTTTTTATCTCGAAGAAAATTATTTTAAAGTAATGTCTGTTTATTTATCACAAGTTTGTAACATTGCCCTAGGTGTTTTAAACACAATTGTGTAACGTTCTTATGTTTCAGTGATTTGAATATTCGCCACAATCCCAACAAATTACTCAGCCAAACCCGAAAATTTTAAATAAATAATTAAAAACCTAGTAAAAACTAAGTACCTAGGCAAAAAATATAAACGGTGTAAAATTTACGGTAAGCCTACTGGGGTGCATGTTCGCCACTATCTTTTAAGTTTTACGCTGCTACGTACAAAAAATAAGCGACAAGAGTTGCTTGCTTGAATTTATTGTCTTTTTCTTTGGACTTGTTGCTCCTCCGTTTAAATATTTATTCAAACTAATGCCGTTATTTTAACGAAGTAACACATTATATATCAATAACAAGAGGTTAAATACTAGAGTTCTTTCCCCCACAGTTGAAACAGGGTTTAACACAGTCGCGGCAAAATATTAACGTGTGTTACGTGCAACGTGCTGTGTAGTGTGTAATTAATACTTTAACAAAGTAAACTTATAATCGCAAGAACTATCTCCATTGCAGGCAATGTAAAAAGTCATAAAGCTAATATAAATATTGCTATAGACCTAATTTGTAAATATTCTTATGCAGTGGTTTTTGAAATATGACAGGATTCTTTGAAATGTTGTAAACAGTAAAGAAAGCATTTTACAGTTGAAACGTACAAGTCACATGGTTGTGTTTATGTTTACTTATAGCGGAAGGATATGTAATCGGTAACCAAAAGTACAAAACAAATTTAGCAGGGCTTCAGAAAAGTGTGATGTAACCGTGAACGGACTATAACATTCTTATCTCTGTGTCCCTCGAATATGAAATTTTGGGTCTTTATTATATTCTCCAAAAAAAAAACATTTGCCTAATACGAACTATATTCCAGAATTTTTTCCAAGATACCTCTTATGCGATTATTTCCTGCAAGGAAGTAGTATAAACCAGCCGGTTCTGGAACAGTATACTGGAGTGAAGCGAAAATTGATCTCTCTTCCAGTTGAACGTCGGTCATGCCTAGTATATTTGACAACATTTTGGATTTTTTAACCTTCGAAGGTATCCCGGTCGTGACTTACAAAATATGGTTTCCGAAAGCAAGCGGCTATATTTGTTTTATAGTCATTGATTACGTCAAACAGAAAATCGTCAATATTATTTAAATTCTGCAGTATACCTACGTGTAAAACATATATGATGAATACATTATTCTAACCGATTTTTATTTAATTTATTACTATGTTGCAATGTGGAAGTTGTTCACTGTGAAAGTTGCATGCGTATTCTTTCCTATATTCACTCAATGCTCGAAATCACCACCTAGACAAGAGTGCCATAGCAATTATTTCGGCAAAATTGTCATTACCATTTTTCTTAGGCAAAACTATTAAATAATACTTATTTTTATCTATCGGCATACATAGTTTCGTACACGTGGCATTTTGAAGTTACTTTTTGTACACAGTTCTTTAGTGATCATACCAAAAATTATAATCAAAGAGAAATGAAGTAAAGTCTCATACTCCGTTACGTTTATATTACAGATTGAGGAAAGTTTAATTATTTGGTAAGCATATGATATCAAGACACGATAACAGAGCCAGGCTTTCTTTAAAACATGCGCAATATGTCCGGTATCTTTTTAGAGTGTATGATTATATTAAATTATAATAATAACATTTTCATATTATTTTGTAACGCCAGTTATATACACATGTTGTTTCTAAATTATGTTTTCATATATTTAAAGTGTTTCCCCTATCAGTGCGTGCCGTACGAAAGCATAGAGAGCTGGGATATGTGAACGTAATAATCTGTTGGTAATTACCGCATGTTACATTACCACAAACACATGTGGGTTGATGCATGACGAGTTGCCACATCTACATTTAGGACTCGGAAGTTTGCAGTTTCAGAAATTTATGATTTCATAATTGCTTTTGTGAAAATTGTGTCGCGAAGAACAATAATTGCGTCTCAGTCCTAAAATATTATTTTAATTTGTTTGGGAAATATAGAGTTGTTAGGGGAGCATAACAGAGATTTTTTCAACCAATATAATAAACAATTAGTTTCCAATCAATCTAGGCTAAAGAATTCACAGACATCAGATTGGTTATTATTTTTCTAGCGCTACATACTAATTCCACATTTTACGCTTATAACTGTCTGTACATTTAGCATAGTGTTACTACAGACGGTACAGTTTCGTGTTAAAATATGGCACCAAGATAGACTCTACAGCCCTTTACACACACAAGTATATGTCACTTGTTCATTGGTTGCCACCTCAAAAAGAACTAATTCTCCTGTTCCACCCAGCCACACGTAATGCCGCTACTAGATCTGAATGTTTCCTATTGGCTGTGAGTCTTAAAGGGCGTGTCAGATTATCAGAGCTCAAATAGCACACAAAAAACCAAGAATACTTTGTGTCAACTATATACATCAATCCAAATAATACAAGTTTTCTTGATCTCTATATTCCCACTCAGAACTGTCATCTTGGCCAACACAATGAAGTGTTCTCTCCTCACGATAACCAAAAATTTAATCCATCACGTTTTATGCGTAAGTATATATATACTTCAATTTCTGCCGACATAAAATTACTTTCCAGTAAATTTCTCGAAAATTACTGGCGACGTTATCGTTGCCAATGTTTGCTAAAAGAATCCGGAACGTGATAATATTTCAGCAAACTCTATAAAACAGTGCTGAAATCAGGCACCGTCATATTACATCGAAAGCAGTAATGAGTTGTAAGTTTATAACGAACCTTATGTTTGATACATTTGTGGTCCCTTGCATACGATGTATGAAAAAACTATAATGCAGATTTTTCAAGATTCCGTTATGGTATACCGCACAAAAAACTATTTTGTTGCTGATAAGAAGGTCATTTATTATATGGGACTGCAATATGATTAGTGTCTTCTACTGCGATTATATATTTTATTCCGGTAATTTCGTTTACTGGCAAAAAAACGGCAACATTAAATTAAAAGCNTCTTCTACTGCGATTATATATTTTATTCCGGTAATTTCGTTTACTGGCAAAAAAACGGCAACATTAAATTAAAAGCTGTTTGAAAGTTTATAGCCTCTACCTTTCACACGTTTGAATATACACGTAAAGTTTGTTCCAGGGGGAATAGTGCAGCCAAACCAGTGGCTTGTGGTGAAGTGTTGCAAGGTAAGCTGGTGCTTGCTCGCTTCTGTACATTCTCAGCGCAGGCAGCAGGAGTCAGAAACCCCTTTGCATCATAGGAAAACTGAATGCATTCCGACCACTAACAAGCGAGCAGCAAGGGACCCATTGCACACGTCCTCTGGCGTCAACTGGTGAACTACGTTCTAGTGGTGGAAGTGCAAACTAACGCGCAACAGGGTACAGCACAGATCCAACTCCTGCTCACCTTGCAACAGTTCACCACGCGCCACTGAGTCAAACCTTTCCGAGGGATTCGCGCAGAGGAGACACGGAACGCTAACTAGCGCTATCAACCACCCGCACAGTATACAGGTTTTGGTTGTATACTCTTCGTTCCCTAACCGCAAGGGAAGGAATTATTTGCCCCGGTGTCTCACGCCCCTCCGAGACGGTCGCGGTGTCTTAATGAGCGATCATACTTGCGCTCCTGTTGACGTGATTCCAGCCCGACGAGACAATCCCTCTCCCATCATACGGGCGGCGCACTCGACGTCCCGCGCATTCAGTCAATACGGTATGTAAACTGCGCCCTCCATGGCTCATTAGGGTAATGGCCAGATCAAACCTCCCGCGAAGCACGAGAGCCTTTTAGTCGGCTTCCTGTGCGAAGCCAGTGGTGATACGCCTCTTTATCTAATAGGACGCTGGCGAAAAGGTAGCACGTGCAACGTCCAGTGAGACGTGGAAGACGGGGAGGGGGGTAAATTCCTACAGTCGAGTGGAAAGAAAAATTAAAGGAGAGACANGTCCAGTGAGACGTGGAAGACGGGGAGGGGGGTAAATTCCTACAGTCGAGTGGAAAGAAAAATTAAAGGAGAGACACTAAACTAAAAAAAAAAGTTTTATTTTGCCAAGAAAAATTGTATTTCTCGATACCGAGTGGTGTGGAGGGGAGTGGAGAGATTTGGGCGGCTGATAACATCGAGGTATTTACAGCCGATAAACGCGAAGAGAGGTGAGTATGGAATAATGTCAGATTGCAAGGGCAAGGAAACGGGAGAGCCCCGAGAAAACCCACCGACCAGTGGTGTCGTCCAGCACGATTCCCACATGCAAAAATCGGGGAACTACCCCACCGGGAATCGAACCCGGTTCAACTAAGTGGGAGGCGAGTAGTCTTTATCAGTGCACCGCCACTGCTCCTTCTCGATAACGAGAAGGTGGAAATTGACAACGTTTATAAAATGGCTTTCACTCTCAGTCGTTTAACAATAGATTGATACTGATAAAAAAAATACTATGTTAGACTTATTTGCACATTTTTGTACTGAAAGTTTAATTGACCAGCGTGATGAGTACATATTTTCGAGTCGTAAAATATTACCAAAGTGCTTTTATTTGTACTAACCCCGCGCATTACATGGAGCGCAAATCTTTAGCGTGTGTTGAGGCCGCGGTTAACGTAGTTTCTAGAGCGTTCGCCTCCCACCAAGGCGAACCAGGCTCGGTTCCCGGCTGGTCTACATGCTAATTCTCGCATGTGGGAAACTTGTTGGACGTGGTCGCTGGTCGGAAGGTTTTTCTCGGAGATCTCCCGCTCCTCCCGCCTCGGCATTCCGGTACTGCTTCGTATTCAGCTCGTTTCAACCCTCTCGGATCTCAAAATCTCTTTGTTAAATCTCCCGCTGACCTGGCGTTCGAACAGCGTTGCTGTGTGTTGGGAATACAAGTTTTTCCACAAAACTAGTAAACGTGCATCCAAATGTGCTGTTCTACAAAAAGAACCGTTTTCAGACAAGGGCTGTTGAGTACGTTCAAAATGTCACGCAAGTTAGAAACACCATTTCAGTTACCACAAAATGACAAAAAATTTTTTTGTTTTTTTCAAACAGTTTTATTTTAAAATATACGCATTAGATACATTAAAAAGGGCTCTGTACTGAATCTTGCCATGAACTTTCCACCAGTAAAATCATAGGGTCACCACTGAAAGTCCCACAAGTACACGCAGTGCGACGAGAACACTGCACTCCAGTTCAGCATTGCGCTTAGTGGCGATGGGGGCACTTGATTCGCGTGGCAGTGTCGCCCTTATCGCTCCCACGCTTCTCGACCTCAAAAGTGGAAAGTTACTCTATGTAGACGGGAGCCTTGAGAGCCGCTCAAACCTATCCACTCCTCTGTAGTGTTTATTTCAAAATTCCCGTTACTCACACTGGACATGTGTAAATCTATTTTGCTACAGTTATTAAGTATGCGTTTATACTTGCACGGAAAATTAGTATTTGGTATTCCTTGTATTATTTCAATAGTAAAAAGTGGTTTTATAAAATTTCCCTCCGTTATTACTGCCGTTTATTAAATAAATCGAAAACGTGAGAATTTTTTATAAAGTATTGTATTAGGCCCGTCAGCATTTTCGGCCTATGTCTATGTTATTATCCACAGTTTTTCTGCTTAGTGCGTTCGCATCGCTTCTAATTTGCCACGCGGGTTTATTAAGTCTCCAACAATTTAATACTCATTAGTAGAAAAACATGCATTATTAAGGTATTATTCCCTTGGAAATAAAACTCTCTTTATAAGAGAGAAATTTATTAAATTCTGATATCCCATTATATTCATCAATTGAGAACAATGAACACATTACTGAACATAAGATGCCAACGCATGACAACACCGCCAGATTTTCTTTTATAAATGTGCAAAATGCCCGGTATCTCTTTGAAGTGTGTGATTGTATTCGATTATAATAATAAAATTGTCATATTATTTTGTAGTAGCAGTTATACGCACACGTGTTATTTTATAAATTTTCTGATTTTTTTCAAGCTTTGCCACTAACAGTGCGTGTAGTACCTGAGCAAGGTGATACACTAATGGAAGGCGGAGAGGGATCTGAATTCCAGAGTTGTAAATAAAAATACTGTTATTTATTCCTAACAGCAACCATATTATGCTGTCGATGTTCCACTCAGTTCAGGTTTGTTTTACATTCAAACCTTCAGTTAAATTTACACATTGATTGAAAAAAAGAAAAAGAATCATGGCACTTAACAACGGTGCATTTTCGGGTAAAAATAGTGACACTAGCAATTCAGATAAATATATTAGCTATAAATATCAATTAAACAAAACCATGACAAACTCTGAAGGTAAAAAGCAAGTAGATGATTACGATACTTTCTTTTAATAGACGTAATAAATTTACTGGGAATCCCCGTTTTATTACTCTTAACCTTATGAGTGCGAACAAATTATTTCTTGTTTAAGATTATTCCAATTTCTTTTTTATTTTATTTAAACAATAATCACTAGAAATAATTTGTACGTGCAAATTTACGTTATAATTTTTTTTATTTTTATTTTTTAAATCCAGGGCATGTCTAAAACCTTCATGCATTCTAGTTGGCTCATAAAATAAAAAAAAATTTAAAAAAAGTAATTTTTTTTGCATGAAATGGGCGGTTGAACAATGCAGTCAAGAAGTTACTTTATCTTGGCCACGGCATGATTGCGATCCCGAAAAACGCGCATCTCTCACAAGTCACAACGAGCTAGCTATTAAAACCTCGTGGAAGTCTCGCGTCGAGAAACGCCATAAGATATTTTTAAAAAAATTAGCAAGAACGCGATGGCCAAACGAATACATATACAGTATGAGACAAAAATACCGAAACCAAAATACTTACCCCTACGGCGGATAAACTAAATCAGCTTGCGATGATAGAAGATTTATTTACATCCGTATTATAGAGCGACTTCATATTTCAGAGAATGTCGGCGAATAAGGCGGAAATGCACAAATAGGAAGTATAAATATCACGACTTTCTCTGGACAACTGCTTGTTTCGTGCGACCATTCAATATTTATCTAAATCGTCAAGGAAAGATGTCTACTGAACACCGATCACAAAAAAATGTGAATACTTTAACAGAAATAAATTTTGCCATTACTACATCATTAAAATTATTAGGAAATACAAAATGTTAAACTAAATTTAAAAAAAGGGAAACACATTCTTAAAGAATACGAACATGTGTGAAATACAGCAAACTATGCAATAGCATTATTTAATATCAAACATAATGTTTTATAACAAAATTTTCTTAAACAAAATACTTTTTTTTAGAGTTAATCAAAATTAGGAAAGACTACGAGCAGTTTGCCATAAAACACTACAAAACATAAATGATTTTTCCAAATAAAGAATAAACGAAATGATAAAAAGGTAAACAAAATATGAGTGCCATAAACAAATGGCACACTGGAACAAATCTTTCTCATCGCATGTGATGTCTCAAAGAGCTAACATGGGTTGCCCATATTTGGGTCCATTTCTTATAGGTTTACTGCTATCGCAGAGTCTTCCAGGATGTTCCCAGAAAGATTTGGTCAATTTTCGTACGGAATACACACACGCGAATATGCCTTTTTGAAGCGTCACCTCTCTTAAAATGAATCAACGAATTTTTTTCAGGCTTCTAGTCACCACTTTGGTGGTGAATAAATCTGTCAGAGAGTACTTTTCCCGTTCCTGTTTTATTAATTTACATCGTGTGAAATAAAATGCATATGTAGTGCCTCCAGACGGATACGATGAGGAGCTCCAATTCTTTATTAATATCGGAATACGCACTGTGATTTAGACTCGTGCTCGACGAACTTCACATTAAATAATGCAGAAGGCGTTTCCGGTAGTTAAACAGGCCGGTGGAAGGGAAGGGGAGCGGAGATGGTTGCCGCAAATTAAATTTTGAAGATTTCGGAACAAAATTTAATGGATGTTGGTGCCGNGCGACCATTCAATATTTATCTAAATCGTCAAGGAAAGATGGTTACTGAACACCGATCACAAAAAAATGTGAATACTTTAACAGAAATAAACTTTTGCCATTACATCATTAAAATTTTTAGGAAATACAAAATGTTAAACTAAATTCAAAAATGGGAAACACATTCTTAAAGAATACGAACATGTGTGAAATACAGCAAACTATGCAATATCATTATTTAATATAAAACATAATGTTTTAAAACAAAATTTTCTTAAACAAAATACTTTTTTTTTAGAGTTAATCAAAATTAGGAAAGACTACGAGCAGTTTGCCATAAAACACAACAAAACATAAATGATTTTTCCAAATAAAGAATAAACGAAATGATAAAATGGTAAACAAAATAGGAGTGCCATAAACAAATGGCACACTGGAACAAATATTTCTCATCGCATGTGATGTCTCGANCAAATATTTCTCATCGCATGTGATGTCTCGAAGAGCTAACATGGGTTGCCCATATTTGGGTCCATTTCTTATAGGTTTACTGCTATCGCAGAGTCTTCCAGGATGTTCCCAGAAAGATTCGGTCAATTTTCGTACGGAATACACACACGCGAATATGCCTTTTTGAAGTGTCACCTCTCTTAAAATGAACCAACAAATTTTTTAGGTTTCTAGTCATCACTCTGGTGGTGAATAAATCTATCAGAGAGTAATTTTCCCGTTATTGTTTTATTTATATACATCTTGCGAAATAAAATTCATATGTAGTGCCTCCAGACGGATTTGACGAGGAGCTCCAATTCTTTATTTATATCGGAATACGCAATGTGATTTAGACTCGTGCTCGACGAACTTCACTTTCCATGATGCAGAAGGCGTTTCCGGTAATTAAATAGGCCAGGGGAAGGGGAGGGGGCGGAGATGGTTGCCGCAAATTAAATTTTGAAGATTTCGGAACAAAATTTAATGGATGTTGGTGCCGCTGTGGGGCTTGCGTGTGTGTGCTGTGTTGTGTGTACAGGTGGGTTGCCGTCTGCCGGCGTGGGATGAATGAGGGACGGGTGTTAGTGTTGTAGTGGTAACGCGGTGTGCTGCACCCTGGACGACTCAACGGAAGCAGGTTCACGGAAAGTGAAGGTTGGTGCGCGGGGATTGGAACGCCAGGAAGGAAGTCGACTGCACGTTGAAGTGCGCGGCTCTGGTAGTGGTGAAGGGGTAAGGTGGACGGGGGAAGAGGGTGAGTTTTGATCGAGTGGGGTGAGAGGGAGTTAACCAGCATGATAGAGGAGGCCTGATGGAAACGTGAAAATTTGATGAGTAGGAAAAACCATGCCGGGTTGGTCCCCAACTTTTGATGCGAGAGGAATTGTAGAATTATAAGCGAGTCCGGGGGAAGGAGGGGGGAGGAGAAGGAGTGGGAATGACAGAGAGCGAGGGGAAGGAAAAGCATAACACGGAATGAAGTGCATATGTCACAGATTTATTCGGAAATTTTAAATTGAAAATTTGTTTTTATTCTGTACAAACTATTACATAAAAGGCCAGTTGTTTCTCAAAATCCTAATACTTTTAATTTCATTGAAGGTCTCATCATGTATTACAAACATGGAACATATTTCGTGCGGTCAGTGAGTTTACTACAGAAAAAGGTGAAAAAATCTGAGTAGTCATAATTCGGATTATATAATTATTTTAAAATATCCATACAACTTATTTCAGAAGATCTCCTTTGCCAAAAAGACTACCTGCAACTGTGATATGATGTGCAACACAGTATAATAAACTCGTACATAAACACACATTATATGAGCACTTACTACGGCTGTATTCTTTTTAAAACAACGCATATTGCAAGAGTGAAAAACGCTTGCTACAAAATTATGATAAACGAATAAACAATAAAGATGTTAATACCTATAATAGTATAGACTTCATCAGAAGGTAACAGAATACGCATAAATTCGAAATATGAATTCCTCACATATTTGAACTTGAATTAATGTAGTTCAGCGATAAAGAGTTACATTGTATTGAAAGCTCGTGTGGTTTTAATTTATGGTGAAAGAAATATGATTAATGTAATCATCTTAAATTCAGTAGTGTCAGCAATTGAAAAAAAAATTATTTATTTAATTTAGAGATGTGTTTTAAAAACTGTGAAGTTTCCTTTAAAGTGAGTACTGAACCATGTTATTCACTGAGTATAACAAAATTCAATCATGGAAGTCGTTACTGACAGACACAACCACACATAAACGAGTATTTCCATCATCATATTAACGCCTTCAGGGTTTCTACAAGACTTCGGTCTCGGTGTTTCAACTGAGTGTTAGGATCGTGATTGTCGTCCTCGTAAATACAAACATGAGATATAACATAATGTATTTTAACTTGATGCTATCTGCTGCTTTGAACTTACTGTATAGGTAATAATCTGCGACTGCACTATTGTGAAAATTCTCTTGATATTTATTTCGGAAAACATAACATAACATTTCGTGCCAGAGCCAAAATATGTTGGTGATTACAAGCAATTTATTTTGTGGTTAATAACAAACATTTAAGTCAAAACTAAAGTAATTTTTTCATCATCGCAAAAAAAAAACAACAAAATTAACTTCTAAAAAACAGTTTGTAGCTCATATATATTTTTTTGATGTGCCTGCAATTAACTCTAGAAGTTTGTGCAAATAAATAAAAATCACCAGCACTTTAAACTATCGTTATATTGTAAAGGATGCCAATTTATGTGCTCATTTGTTTAATTTGTAGGTACACAACTCAAAAAAGTGCGCTACCGACATCTTATTATATAAAAGAAGAAAGAAACAGCCGTTAAAACTATTTAATAAAATCAAGCAAATATATCACGTTTGATAATTTGTCAAGATAAGTATGTAAACTTCGAATGTTTAAGGAGATGGAACGTAGAGTTGTTAAGACAAAGGACGTCATGATAGCTAATATTCATTACGGCATTTTTGTAATATATGCATATTAAGTTTGAATGGGCTAAATTCTTCGGTGCTTTAAAAGTTGCTTATTCATTGAGATTTCCACCTTATCGATTAACGGCGGGCACTTAAAGTATTATCAAAATATGCAATTGGTTTATCTCTATCTACTTAATCAGGCCAAAAATGTTTTATGTCATTGAGAGCCAAGGTAACGCAGATTACGAAATTTTCATAAAATTAAATTGNTAATCAGGCCAAAAATGTTTTATGTCATTGAGAGCCAAGGTAACGCAGATTACGAAATTTTCATAAAATTAAATTGAAATTTTATTGAAAACTAAACATTTTATAAAAAAATATTCATGAATGAAGTAAGGTTTAAATTTCGTTACATGTTACTAACATATCCCACAATATCAGGCTTAAATATTTCTTTTGTGAAATACGATGTAAGTTTGAATATAAGTTTTGAATTTAAAATTCACAATTCGGTATGAAAGCTTACCTTATTTTACTTTCAAGCGTGTTTCAGTTAAACTAGTGCTCTTAGATCATATGTTAGAATTAAACACAAATTTCGCAAGTATCTTCAATAATACAAAATGCGCGGGGAAAATTATTTTCACATAAATGNTAATCAGGCCAAAATTTTTTTATGTCATTGAGAGCCAAGGTAACGCAGATTACGAAATTTTCATAAAATTAAATTAAAATTTTATTGAAAACTAAACATTTTATAAAAAAATATTCATGAATGAAGTAAGGTTTAAATTTCGTTACATGTTACTAACATATCCCACAATATCAGGCTTAAATATTTCTTTTGTGAAATACGATGTAAGTTTGAATATAAGTTTTGAATTTAAAATTCACAATTTGGTATGAAAGCTTACCTTATTTTACTTTCAAGCGTGTTTCAGTTAAAATAGTGCTCTTAGATCATAAGTTAGAATTAAACACAAATTTCGCAAGTATCTTCAATAATACAAAATGCGCGGGGAAAATTATTTTCACATAAATGNGTTAGAATTAAACACAAATTTCGCAAGTATCTTCAATAATACAAAATGCGCGGGGAAAATTATTTTCACATAAATGATATTCAAGGCACTGATTTGACAAAATGTTAATTTCTATGGTGGCGCCAGGCTACAAAATGCTCTGTTGAAGTATGGCTTTGTAGATCCGGTATATAAACCAAAAACATTAATGAGGCCTCTGTTTTGAAAGGAGGCTCGAGTGCTCATTCTGTTATATTTAATATGATAAGGACGTCTTGTCATAGCATTACTTGTCCGCCTAATTAATTGGGAACCGTTCAGTTTTCCTGATGATAGATTTTCTTGTTCAGTTGGCGCTATCTCAAAATTGCAAACCATTGAGGATATATATATATATATATAGATATACCAGAAGGTGGGCAGGTAAATAGTAATTATATTTT
The DNA here is from genome assembly GCA_002778355.1 of Clitarchus hookeri. NCBI lineage: Eukaryota > Metazoa > Arthropoda > Insecta > Phasmatodea > Phasmatidae > Clitarchus > Clitarchus hookeri. The sequence continues at coordinate 19,404 of NQII01010424.1, forward strand.
GAAATTAAATAAGTCACTGTATGAATTAAAACTGGCATTTAGGTGTTAGAACAAAAGGTTTAGTGATTTTTTTTAANATGTAGTCACTCCGCGATTTGAAATACATTCTAATGAAGACGTGGGCATGTCACATCTTTGCTCAGAGATATCGGCATTATTTCACATTGAATATTTCACTTTCGAATGGTAAATTTTTTTAAACGACGACTTTTGAAAAATGAAGTTTTGTGATTTGCTTTTCAGTTTTTCACCACTGCGTAGACATAATGTACACTTTCGCAATAGCACTCATCTAACTACTCCAATTTTTAGTGCCTTTTCTTTCATAATATACCAATACACCGGGGATAATTGATATTTATAATGTAATACGCTGCCTATACTCAAAGCCTTTTGCTACAATAGCCAAGGGGGTATTGTGATATGGCGTACAAAGGCCGTAGCTACAATGTGGCGCATCTGCCTAAAATGAACCAAAACCGTAATAATAAGGTCGTAAAAATCACATTGTCACGAATCCATTCAAAATACGGCCAGATGAGAATAGCAGGCATCTTATATATTAAGGCTCGGTTTCGCCCCTTTTGCAGAAATTCTTCCTTTTTTGTGTCATAATTTCGGTTTGAGAGTGATAATTGACAATGTTTGANTTTCGCCCCTTTTGCAGAAATTCTTCCTTTTTTGTGTCATAATTTCGGTTTGAGAGTGATAATTGACAATGTTTGATTTCAGAGAATTTACATTTAATGAGTCATTTAGAATTTTTGTACTCAGTTTTTTACTGCGCGTTACTTCCTAAATGTGAAAATTCAGGAACATATTAATATTTCAAAAAATTCTTCCTGCTTTTTTGCAAATAACAGATATCGCACAATAAAAATTAGAAAAAAATATTAAAAGAACTGATAAAATGTAAATTTTTTGTAATCAAACATTTCCAATAATTTTTGTGGAACTTAAATTAAGAAGCGAAAACGAAGAATTTATAATATAATAAGCGGTGCCTTAAAAGAGTGTGAGGTGAGCCCAGTATCGTACCTTACCTATGACCTACATATCTATCAAAACGTAACATTCCGTACATTTTATAATTTGCTTTACCGGTTTTGTGTCAATGGTGGAGAATACGTGTATTTGAAAGATGGCATATGACGTTGCTTCTGAAGTTTAATGGCAATGGTATGGTGTAACTGAATTTGAATTTCGATAGGATCTTCACTGCCCAAAATGACTACTAAAATTTACCAAAAAATAACACAATATATATATGAGAAACACAAATGCAATAAAAATTCGATAAAATAAATGGAACAAGAGTTAACTATCCAGATGGACAATGTGCGACAAAGAAACAACGAGGACAGCACAACTATGACAAAACGAAAACAGCAAAACTCGCACATTGCCTTACTTGATAGTTGTCTCTTGTTCCATATATGTACTTATTTATTTGATCGCATTTCGATTGCATTTGTGTTTTTCATCCATATATTGTGTTCTTATTATTTTTTTGTTTATTTCTCGTAGTTATTGTAAGTACTGGAGATCCTATAAAAACTCGAATTCATTTAAATGTAACATGATACCCACTCGCTTATTTACAGGTCAGTATTGGCATGTAACTTCCGGTTCCATCTACCGCAAATTTACTCGTCAAGGCTTTGTACAAATATATTTTCAGGAAATAATTGCAATGACATACATGCATTAAAAATTAAGTATACCTTCTGCGGACTTGCAGTTAATATTGTATAATTTAATAGCTTCTCTCTTTTAAAAAACCAAGAACTGGACCAAATTGAGAACTATCTTACCAAAAAAAGTCTCTTGATTGTTTATANTAAAAAACCAAGAACTGGACCAAATTGAGAACTATCTTACCAAAAAAAGTCTCTTGATTGTTTATAACAATCTCAAGAATTACATATGACCNTGGACCAAATTGAGAACTATCTTACCAAAAAAAGTCTCTTGATTGTTTATAACAATCTCAAGAATTACATATGACAAATAATTAATATAGCAGTATTGTCTAACAAATGAAAGTATTATACATAGTACATAAACCTTTATATATTTGAAGTGNAATAATTAATATAGCAGTATTGTCTAACAAATGAAAGTATTATACATAGTACATAAACCTTTATATATTTGAAGTGAATTGCTTTGTTATATAATTATATAATACCTACAGAAACAGAAACTGCTTTATAAGTATATGCGCGTATATTCACACCGGTTTACTACTATATTAAGGAAAAAACTGACGTTATTATTTGAAAGCATGTGTACTTACACATCTAGGAGTTATGAAACAAGTTTCCTTCGCACCATGTTGACTGATTCGTTTATGTTAGAGCGAGTCCGTCTTTCATAGAACATAATTCCCCCCAAATGGGTTTTCTAGTCAAGACACGTGACCAGACAACAATAATGAAATTTGGGGTTCTTCGATTTGTAAATCCATGCTAATCTGCTCATCAAATGTTATTTTACACAGCTGTATTTTATTTAAAGCGTTCTTATTTTTCAAAGTTAAACATTGAATACGACTTAACCTTTCAAACAGTACAAATATGATTATAACTTGTATGAAACTTTCAATGTATTTTCTCGATTTTGATGAACAGATTGAGTCTTACCTGCAGTGCGTTAACTGTGGGAGGTGATTTCTTACGGTAAACGAATATTAAAATTTTTAAATAGCCTAATTCGTAAGGGAGGATATTTTTAAACGTGTATATGAGTATTGATTTTACTAAATGTAATAAAATAAAATTCTTAACATCAAACCAAAATCTGAGCTACAGTAACCCTGATATAGGAGTACTGATACGATTATATCCGATAGTAAAATAGGGTATGCATACCTCATAAGTATATCGCGATTTTATACCTGCGCCATCTAGACTTCTCAAGAAGATGATTCAGAATTCAAGGTTGAAAAAATTATTGTCTGTCACTCAATTTAGACATTCCCAATGACNCTTCTCAAGAAGATGATTCAGAATTCAAGGTTGAAAAAATTATTGTCTGTCACTCAATTTAGACATTCCCAATGACATAAATAATTTGTAATTTTAGTTTTCTGTCAAAAGGGTAAGGTTTATCCTACTCAAATTGGGAACTTAATGGTGATAATGTGACAAATAAAATGGCGTTGTATGTGTACCGGATTTTATGTCTTCTGCAAGTAAAGAAATGGCATAGTAATAGACGGATTATGGGGAATTTGGCCAATCGGGACATGGGACCTGAGTTTCGGAGCTGTTCGTGCTCAGTCANAGTAATAGACGGATTATGGGGAATTTGGCCAATCGGGACATGGGACCTGAGTTTCGGAGCTGTTCGTGCTCAGTCATTCCGGTCGGCCGGGGGCCATAATTTATCAACGTGACCTTGACCTTTGACCTTGACGCTTGTGGCATTTGACCTTGATATAATTTAACCTTGAAACCCAAAATAACCTTAAAAAATAAAAATATTATATTAAAAATATATTAAAAAATATTAAAAAATTATTTGATAAAAAAAAATTAAAAATTAAAAAAATTCTGGAGGTCCGCCACACTCCCTTCCCTATACTCATCTGACCATTTTTGTAGGTGAAGTCCACCATCTTGGTAGGTGCCACAGCCACCATCCGCCATCGTTTTTTTCGTTTGTCATTTGTTTATACATTGCTGGAGTTTTTCTCTCACCTTCGTTCGACTGCCATTTTGGTTTTTTTTGTTTGTCATTTATTTAACATTGCTGGCGCTGTCCCCAGCACAGCGCCCAGCAGACGAATGACCCCCTCCACTAACACCTTTCTATATTTCTAATGAACCTATTCCCCCGCCCTTATTGTCATTTCATAATTGTCTACCCACTTCCAATATATTTCATTGCTCTGCCAATGTTTCTGATTGGCTAATTACCGGGGTGTTTTTGGAAACCTTCGTTCCGACCAATCGAAGGCCGAAGTAAATCGCGAGGGCAGACTATTTTTTCGCCTTAAAAATTCTTTATAAGACGTACCCCGAGCTCCCTTGGAAATCAGTAATATTTGCATAATATGTGGTAGTGTTGTCAGCCATGAAATAAAAAAACTTACTGGTAATATATGATGAAATTTATTATGTTAATCAAAATATAGGCTGGCCAACTTAGTTGTTATTCAGACTGCGAAGAGTGAACATCGGCTGAAGAGAACGCACTCTTATTCGAAAATGGACAATATTAAGGACATTANATTCAGACTGCGAAGAGTGAACATCGGCTGAAGAGAACGCACTCTTATTCGAAAATGGACAATATTAAGGACATTTATTAGTTCTGAAGAACCTTTCATACCGTCAAAAACTTCCGGCAGCATGAAACGGGTTGTCATCAGAATTCAGAGCGTGCTATATTCCATTCAAAAAAATTAAAATCTCTGTTTGGGTGGCATAGTAGCTTGAAAATACATATTAAAACTTGTAAAGGTCTCCATCCACTACCTGTCAAGCGTTATCTGCTGATATTACCCAAAAACACTGCAAGGGCTCATATGCAAATGTTGAGAGCGTTGGTTTTTTCCCACCAAGACGCACATGCAACTATTGTGACAATTCGTTTATAAATGCATATGACGCAAGAAGACTTGAAAAAAGTAAATGCATGAGTAACTCCAATTCCATGACATGTTGGTGTGACATGTGTCGTCGAATGTATGCACGTGTTGACAATTTAAATATACATTTAAAACTTTGTAAAGGAAATAATACAGGGACCTCTGCAGGACAACAAGGTTATCCTTCATATTCATACTTTAAATAAAAAAATTGCTCACAAGCTGCTGCTAATGGTATATCAGCCACATCATCATCTGATAATAAAACACAGCCTAAGTCAGTGCTCTGAGAGACAAAGCCTAATTTTAATGGCTTTTTTTCTGAAGCAATATGCATTCAGGGGTCTTATAAAGATAAGGTCGCACCGAATATGTTACTTACATCAAAACATGTTTGACTTTCATATCAAATATGAAACCTAATGTGTTAAAACTACCTATCCATTAATTGGGAAAATATGATGTTATAAAATATAATAGGTGGCTGGACTGTAGCTATACAAAACCAAAACCCTACGATGACGAATATCATACTAGATCTTTCAATACCACGAATGTAGCTGTGTATTATGTCGACTAAATAGAATGCACTGTTGATAATAGTAAACACAAGTTATGTCAAGTGGAAGAAGTCATTATTGCTAAGGGTTCGGGATAGACCCTGGCTTCAGTAAATCATAGAGAACTGAGAATAAGTGGGCTCAATCCACTCAGCAAATAGGCACGTACTGATTTCCCTCTACCTGACTAAAGAGATTTACAACATAAAAAACCAGCAAACCACTATGTGGATGCGAAGTCTAGATTATGTAAGGTTACATGTTCATACTGTAATGATGGACTATTGTGCACTTACACGGAAGAACGTAATACTTTTTACACACTCTTTTGGCTCACAATCCAGTAATGTTTGAGCCAATGCGTTACCGTGCTCACCGGAAGAAGTTGTTGCAAATGCTATGAGACAGGACAAACTGCCTACACATTCATCGAACAGCATCACGATAATCATCAATTATTCGATGGACGTTGCTTCGCCTTTAACCGACAGGTTGATGATATAAATTAATGCAACCACATCAAATCGCTCAGTTGTTAAACAGTCACGGCAGAGTGGGTAATGTGTGGAGTCTGCTTTGCGGAGTCAGGACTTTGGAGTCAGCACTGCGGAGTGAGCATTGTGGAATCAGCACCGTGCAGGAGTAACATTTATGAAACGTTCGCTTGAAGATGATGCAACCCTCTGACGATGAGAAATAGAGTGAATTGTGTACGACTACATTGCAAACCTTCAATGATTGCTCAAAAATTACATGGTCAACAACGATGATGTTGTGCCAAGATCTTCAGCAAAAGTGGCAATGAACTGCAACATGAGAAGGGCTATTGTTCAAAGAAACGGACTTCCATAATATGTGTGGCGCAACATTTTGTAGAAGCGTTTCTTTTTAAAAAAATACTTCAAGACTTATACAGATCGTGTTCTTTCGCCTCCTGCAATACACGAATTGACATAGTTGCCGCAAGACATGTATATATGGCTCGCCCTTCTACTTGCTCGAATAATAAAGTAACTCTGATTCAGTCACCCATAAAATTATCTGAGCCTTTATTGTGTTCTGAGGTAATGGATGATGTAAGAATGATTTGTGTGACTAATATAAATATAAATGATATTAATGGTATATTACAAGAGGAGATGTTTGTTTGAAACAATTATCTGCAAAACACACACAGCCTACGTTCGAAATGGAAAATGAGAGACCTTTGCAACGTGCTACAAATTGCCTTGACAAAACTATGCGGAATGATGATGTGCCTGTAGCTCCGAAGTTTTAGGGTGGAACAGAGAACATGAAATAGGATAATGTAGGTTCTACTGATGTTAGTAAGANCTGATGTGTCTGTAGCTGCGAAGTTTTAGGGCGGAACAGAGAATACGAAATGGGATAATGTAGGTTCTTCTGAAGTAAGTAAGACCTCAGTAATGAATAATGGCAAACGCATTGACAAACATTTGAAATTGATGCTGAATAGGAGGTAACGTAAGCAAGAAATAGAACATAGTTTTACTACAATATTCCAATCCAGCTTGTTGTTTAGAAAACTCTCGCTTAAGTAGATGCGACACTCTGTCCCTCGCCAACCACTGCTCTTCCCAGGGACTGGCCGTATGAACAGGCTTGGCATGATGTCTTCACCAGATTTTCTGTAACTAGTTTCAGTTATCTCCTGAACCTGTAGGTCGTCGCGTGTTGTGGGCGATACTTACATACGTAGCTGCAACACATATGTTTTAATTTTATATCATAAAATAATTTTTTCCGTGAAATAATTTGGTTGTATATGGGAATTGAACACGCAATGCCTTATTCTAAAAGAAGGTACACTATCACCATGACCACCAGGTGTACATGAGTAATTTAATATGAAAAGTAGAATAGCACATGCGAATATAAGAATGTTTATAATTCTGAAGTTATACAATAATGTTTTGTCAAGAGGGATGTAATTAATGTAATTGTAAGTGACGAGTTGCTCTCTTGATTTGTGGGGGTACATGCATTAAAATCATTTAGGTCTGAGCTTATGTTCAGTTAACATCTATAGCTAGGAGACGCCTTCGTTATCTCCAGTTGTTCTGTGTGGTTATGATACAGTGACATCAATTTTTTCAATTAAGTTAAATAATGACTTCTCTTTGTGTTTTGGGACAACTAATAGGAGAGTGCATACATAGTTGAAATGTATTTATTAAAATGCTTCCTTACTCGAATTTGCATTAATTATTAATACAAATACAAATTTGGGACGAGCAATATGTAAGTTTTATTCGCACAGCTGATTTATGTGTAATTCATTTCATAATGAGATTAACGTTCTAGCACTATAAAGAGTAAATAATAAATATAAGTACATGTATATATAAAAGGATATGTATAAGGATGTATATAATTAAAAGGAAATAAATTATTACTTCGCATCATACAACTGAATTGCTCTCGTTAAGAGAAGTGCGTGTGACTCAGCTATGCCTGCCACGGCCTGTTTGAAGTTAACAAGACAGGCCTGCCACCCTGGCGCCTTATGCGTCTCTCGGTCAGTGTGTGCCCCCCCCCCCTTTTTTCAACTAAACAGACCAGCGCACTCACTCTGCCTACGTCATCGAACAACTATCTGGCTACCTTACGGAGTCTCGAGACATCAGTTGACCACACAATGTCGGTCGAGGCTAACGTGTTCCTCTGCTTGTGTTGGAGATAGAGAATCTTTCAGTATTGTCCAGGGGTTCCTCCTCACTCTTTGGGAGTTATGCTATCTCAAATTTGGCAGCTCTTTCTATTTAGGTTTAAAAAATATTGTTGTATTATTTACTAACTGTATTGATGCATAACAAATCGTCTTGTTCTATGTTGCTAGTGTTGGCTGTAATATGAATTTAACGGTTTCATTCAAATCGATTCGTAAATCGTGGTTACTAGACATAATACTTCACATACTGCATTACGCGGATTCATAATGTTTCCAAAATTCTTGCGTCTAATTACATTGAATGGGTGATGTAAAGTAGAAGAAATAATAAAAAGGTACGTAACTAATAGTCATATTTAATTATATAAAGTTTTTTTGGGATATATATTGACAGGAGGAAGGGGGGATATTTTTGGTACGAATAATTAGGAGAGGGGAAGAACTGCCAAGCATGGTCATATCATGCATGGATTCTTAGCAAATGAAGGTTTATATATGCGGACAGAGGTATGTCGTTATAACTTTCAGGAGAGCACAGTTGCAGTGACAAAAATCTTCCAAAGCCTTATTCTTTCAGCTTCCACCGAGACGATGAAAAATACATGTTACATAATATTTTCGCACAACATAAACTTAAAAAAAATTAAAATTTGATAAAAAATAAAAGATTTATGATGTGCGTTATCGAAATTAAAATCAGCATAATTGATATTATGTGTGAAGTGCTGTTTAATTTGTTATAGAGATATATAGGTATAGTGTTATCATTTAAACAGTTAATGATAAATTTAAATACATAAAAATAGTATTTAAAATAATAAATTACATTTTAATATAGTATATATTTAAAGGTTCATCTCATAAATATTATTTTAATACAAGTCGTGGTATCACTATGAATAACGAATGTAATCATTAACCTTATGTAATGTTACCTAGAGCTGATTGAATATTTTTCGTTGTATCTCGAAAACTAAGCATCATACATAATAATGCTTCAAATTGAGCTCCTCCATACGAAAATTTTGATACCTGCCAAATGCTGAAGTTTGGAAGTAGGTATTGATTCTGCTCTGGGATGTGAGGCGCCAGCACATGATGCTAGCCCTCAGTGATAGGGCGTAGGAATACGTCGACACTGCTGTCTCTAGGTGCAATTTACTAATAACATACACTGGCTTTGTGTGAGTTCACATAATCAAGTTTTATGGTTGCTTGAACNGCAATTTACTAATAACATACACTGGCTTTGTGTGAGTTCACATAATCAAGTTTTATGGTTGCTTGAACAGGTTAACTGGTACATGAACTCAAGAGACAAACTCCCTCCCTTTTCCCATGTAGGCTACATATGGTTTGACGCCGCGACTGGCGTCGTGGGGGGGAGGGGGAAGATTCTTCGCACTTGGTGTAGAACTACTTATCTGACACTGCAGCGCTGAATTCCCTCGGCTGGCGGCTTGGAACTGCTCTCGAACTTGGTGGGCGTCTCGGCGCCTGGCTTCGAAGTTCCTTCTTCCCGGGTCCAACGCAGGGCTCTGCGTTTGACGAAGTCTGACTGACTTTTCTCGGATGCTTCCCGCCGCACGTCCCGCTTGACGGCCTCCGACTGAGGTCGACGTCGTGATGCATTCTCGATCCTCGACTGACTCCGGCTGACTGACTGACTGCTCGATCCGCGACTGACTGATTCGACGTCTCTCCACTGACTGCCCTGTTGCTCCCCCCTTCGTGTGGTTTTGTAGCGTCCATCACCATATTCAACTTGCCCCATCTCTGCACGTGTCCGGAGTGCTTGTCGACCCTCCGGGTCATAAAACACGTGGCCGCTGCTCGTGTGGTCCGCAGCCGGCCTGGCGTCGTCCCTTGGTTCTGTCCTGGAAGTTTATTGTCCCGTTCTGCACGCATGTCCGCTAAAAGCTCTCATGGTTTTTTGCGGTATAAGCCTGGGACAGGCGCAGCTGGTGGTGGGATCTCGGTGTCCCTTGGGCAGCTGCAAAATGAGGCTGTGTCCACGCCCTGGTGCTTTCCGTTGTCTCCGGATGTCGTCTGCACATGCAGGAACAGTTGCCCGTGCTGAAACCTTTGGTAGCATGCCTTAACAGCTGCGAGGCTCCTGGCGTCCCTCTACCGGCACGTCCACAAAACCCATAATCCTTATTGCGGTCGTCCGGCTGCAAGCTCCGCCAGAGCGTGTGTTCTGACGAATAAAATATAGGGACGCAGAATGCGTCAATTTTATTCTGCAAGTAAATAAGTAGTAAACGATTTGTCATTGGAATTAGACCCCATATGTCAGGGGCACTTAGAGCCGAGATTCTTCTTTTTCTACTATCTTGTAAACCATGCATCCCAGTTCACAATGGTTGTAAAATGTTTTTTAAAATTTCATTTTGACCCTTATGTTGGTTTCTCTAGTATGGCAGGCTTAGTAAGGCTGTTAGAGATGAGGACCACTGAATTCATCTCGTGGACACTCGTCATCATGTTCGTCTTGAAGTTACAAATCGTTTGAATTACATTCCATTTGGCATACTTATGCCTAAAACTATTATTGGTACATAATTCCTTATAGTTACATAAGTACTAGTGAGAATAGTGTATTGATTGTATGAGAATACTCTGTATGGACTATATGATTAATCTGATACATTTGACATAAGAAAATCGAAAACCAATATGGCAGTTGTGATGCAATCCAAGATGGCAGTTGTGATGCAATCCAAGATGGCAGTTGAGCACATGTGACAGATGCCCACTCTAGTGGACGAAGAAGAAATGCGCAATGTAGCTGACTCTGGTTATAATTTCAGCCGCATCCAGCTGCGTTGTACTAATGTCAACTGCATTGTGCAAAGCAGAATTTTGGGCGATATTTTGCTGGTTTTGTGGTAAGGTCGGGAAATATTGAGGGTGATTTTGAGAGTTTTTAAAGAAAAACGGCAAATTTTGAATGAAAAACGGGAGATTTTGAATGAAAAACGGGACATTCCAAGATGGCGAATCCAAGATGGCCAACGCCACGCAACCGCAACTCCCAGTCCTTGTGCCAGAATTGGTTTTTCCTATCGACTTATGCACCTGTGCACCCTGGCTGCGTGTGCAAGTTTGTCAACTATTTAAGTTACTCTATAATTCCAGCAGGAGTCGAGAAGATTTATTTGGTGCTTAAAAGCGAAGTCTTTAGTCGGAGAAGGTAAAATTAAGTGGAGATGGATCAGAGGTGGAAAGCAAGAGTGGAGAATACGGGAGAGAATCGAGAAAACCAGCCGGCCCAACGGCGACGTCTACGTCCACAAAATTTCACACATGTGAAAATCCGGATGACCCAGCCGAGAGTTAAACCAGGTTCACCTTGGTAGGAGATGAGTTATCTGACTACCACAGCACCCCAACCCCTTCTTTTTCCTCGAATTTCGGTCATTTGTCATAAGTTGTAGTGTTGTATGTAGGTAAATAAAATATGGGCTGTTCAAAGTGAATGAAGCACTTTGGAAAATACTACTTAAGGTCTATATTTATGCACATTGTGTATTCTTCAACAATATGGAAAACTTACATTGCCAGGGACCTGATCACTTAAGTCGGTCAAAATAACCTGAAATTATTAGGCAAGTAAATACTGCACAAATTTGCGAATTCTTACTCTAATTTCCCATAAAAAACGTAAAGAAAAATAAATGATTTCAGTGTTTCCAAATGTTTACCTAACATTTTAAATTAAACGTCAATTTATGGAACTGCATTCCATCCGTCGTTACCAACTTTGCTGGCATACACACAGTGGAATTTTTCATAGGTTGATTCCAAAAGTGCTCAAGGATCCGTGAACATTTTGTTCGGAAATAATATAGCCGAAATGCACAGTGTTCACGTGTATTACTCCCTGCCCCCTATTTTACGGGACCGTGGAATATTATCACCCGTTAAAGGTCACAATAAAAGGAAATGTCCACGCCATTTGCAGTAAAACTGCTAGTTACATAGGTTCTGTTAAATTTCTAAGTACAACATTCCCGAACAGCGTGCGAGTGAAAATTGAGACATACAGTGGCAAAACCGTATATTGACACGGTGAAAGAATGGACCGTAGACACGACTTCAGAAAGCACTGTACGTCGCTGGTTGGAGAAATGCTGTTCACGTAACCAGAGTTACCAGAAGAAGGAAGGTAGAGGACGTTTGTCAAAGGTGGATAATGATGCTTTGAAGATATATGGATGCAAATAAATGCATCACTATCAGGGTTATCAAGCAGTTATTTGTTTCCCGTTCAGCCATTTCTGACCATCTGCAGAAAACGGTTGAGGTAAAAGATATGGACAACAATGTAAACGGGGCCGCGGTGGATGTGCCGTTAGCCTGCTCGCTTCCCCCCCAAGGTGAACCGGGTTCCATCTCCGGCTGGGTCCCTCCCAGATTTTCGCAAGTGGGTATTGTGCCGAATGGTACCGCTGGTCGGCGGGTTTTCTTGGGGATCTCCCGTTTTCCCCGCCTTTTCATTCCGGCGCTGCCCCATACTCACCTCACTTACCCTCATCTGATCTCAAGACCTCGCTGTTAAGAGCAGCCCAAATCTCTTCACTCACTGACAACTATGTATACCATGAACTGACAAACCTTCATAAACAACAGTGTTTTACATATACAATAACCCGTTGATTTGTCATAAGAAAAACTCTTAATTTATCGAAAGTGATGTATGATAGTTGCAAATTATTTTCGCAAAATTTGGACTTTCGTTTAATCCGAGACGCGTTATAATGGTAAGGTAAATACAATACAAAGTTTTCTATCAAAATTGGACACAACTGGGTGTTATCAAGTGCAATTTATTTTTTCCTGGTGTAGCACTTACCGGTATATCATATTGTGTACGGGAACGCAGTGGTGTAGTAATTAGACTAATCGCTTTTCACCAAGACGAACCCAGTTATTTTCTTGTGAGGTTATCCGGTTTTTCGCACGTGAGAAACGTGGTTGACGTTTCCGATGGACGGCGAGTTTTTTCGTGGTAATCTAGTTTCTCCCGCCTTTGCAGTTCGCTGCTGCTCCATCTTCGCATCATATCGCCATTACAGCTTGAGTGTTGCAACGACGTTTTGCGGCAGATTTGTAAATAAACCCAACTCTTAATGTGCAGACTTTGACGAAACGCACAAGCAGTTGTGTGAAAAGTAATGATGGTTGATCGGAAGGAACTTCCCTCTGCTATTGGGAGCCTGTGGTAAACCGAAAATAAGAAAAATTAAGAAAAAGAAAATGGTTGGTCTGTACTAGTATGAAGTAATCCCGTATTTTCAATTACTGGACTTTACACCGTTAGCACCAGCAGCAATTTTTGGTCGGGCCACAGAAACCCAACATTTTCTCCAAGGTTGGGCCTACGTAGGAAAAATAGCGTTGACTGAATATAATGTTTCTCGGTCCTACGTTAGATTAGTCCGATACCAATCATGTCTGGCTATTCACCAAGAAAGATTTACTTGTGTTTTAAAAAATTAGCAATTTTAATTCAAGACATAGTTTTTACATATATAACGGCAAACAGTAAACAACACCATGCCAACTAACGTTAGTGGCGTTTTAATTACGTTTTGGACAATACTTGAAAATTACTAAACATCGGCATTTACAAGATATATTTAATTTTCTTCCTATGTCATTATAAACATCCCTTTATTACAATTGGCATTCTGAAAATCTACTAGGTGGTTATTGCGTGTGAACTCACGTACTTTGAGTTATTAGTTCAATTAATTAACACTCCTTTGTTATTTAAATTTACGTATATTGGACAGTATACAATGCTTGTTATTGAAGGTGGCCCGTACAGATGTACACAAATGGTCACCCATGCCTGACCAGGTACTTGAAACCAGAACCCCTCCAACTGTAAAGAGGCGTTCACACCTGTGCAACTTTCTGTGCGCCTTGGAGGTATGCGCCCGCTGCACGTAGCTTAAAGTAGGCACATGCAACGGTGCAAGGAGAGGCACGCCTCTAAACTGTGCGCATGGGCCGCAGTGCGCATGCGCAAGCAGCTCCCCATCCCAGACAGGGAGCTGCGTGCAACACTCGTGCGCCTTCCGCTGGTCGGGTAGCCTCAGTGATATTGTCTTAACCTATTTGCACTTTCGTTCTGTGTTTCTGGTATGGCTGGCTGGACAAGTGACAGAAATATAGAATTTGTTGAAGACTACAAGACATTCCCATGTTTGTGAATGTCGGATTAGCAGATAATAAATACAGAATAAATCGCAGTGACTCTCTAAAGTTCCACAAAAAAAAAATGACATGGTGATAGCAAAAGATGTTCTTAACAAAATAAAATATCTCCGATCTAACTTCTGACGTGTCCACAACGAACACATGTAAAAAATGAAGAGTGATTCAGAAACTCATGAAGTTCCAAATCAATCATCGTATTTATACGAGCTGCTTCTCTTCATTATGGACGGGGAAGACACAGGGACAGCAAGATAAACTTTCAGGTTGGCAGATACTATGGTGAGTATTGATTTGCTGCTTTCATGCAGAAATAAGAAAATGAGGTTGTAGTCTACACGTTCGAAATGATTTTAAATTGTTGGTTATATAGCTGCTATTATTTCAATGTTGGCATGTAGAAAGTTTCAATTGCTTGTATGTTGAACGTTTAAATTACTTGTCATGCAAAGCACAATTCATTATAATGTAATATGTTGTAAATGTATGGCTCCTACTTTTGTATGAAGATCTCTTATTTGTTAATTTACGACTATAACGTAAACGCTAATATAGTACAGAACTAAACGAATAGGTAATAAGTTAATAATAAAGGTTTACGAAACCAAATCCGCTTATTTAGGACTTTATGTATGTAGCTTGAACAAACTTTTTTTTTTATACAGAGTGGTTGTCATTAAAAACGCCTTGTTTTTCTTATGTGAATCACAACGTAGGTCTACATACATCGCCGTGATAAAATGTGTGTCGTGTAAATAATACGTCAGACAAGTGCTACAAACCAAAATAACAGTCCGGTTCCCAACGTCCAAAATTTAAACAAATCTGTCATGCCAGGGAACTTGTCCCTCTTCAGATGAGAAAGATGGCATAACATTTTCTCTAAAAGCACTTGCGTTCGACCCACGAGTCCTTGGAGTTCGTGGAAGGTTTTCCAGTCCCGAAGAATTTGCAACTTCTTCCCTCCATCTGCATAGCACAGCATTTCCTTGCGACGTGTTCTCATGGTCTACATAGCCAGGAGGACAGTAGAGGCGTGATTATCCTGAACTCATACGAAGAAAGTTGTGTAGGCAAACACAAGAAAGAACGACACTCTCCACTGTGTCAGTCTTGATCGACATGGGTTTTCTGGAAATGCTCCACACAGCAGCCTAAAGCCCAAATCCGTTTTCAACCAGACGATGTGCCCTTCAAAATCTGTAATTGTGTAGTCGTTTTAGAGATAGTGTAGCTAGTCCACCAGGGTAGGGTTTCATTATGTATCATGTCAAGGTAAAAGCATCATCTGCTACAAATACGCATGGTGTAAGCAGACTGCTCTACGATAGAGTTTCTGGATCAGGAATGTTTCTAGAACAATGTAAAGTGAGGTTTGTAGGAACAACCCTCCATCTGACATCCAATCTGGCTTTCCGATATTCGCATATCTATATAGATAGTTCGCATCAACAAGGGCGAACAACAACATACTGAACGTTTGAATTTTATTGAAGTAGCTGCTTCCACTGTTGGAGTGGCATTGCACAACAACGTGTTTTTCATTTAACGCCCCCAAACAATGTGGGAAATTGCACCGTAATTAAAAATCTCTTGCAATATCCCACCAACCATTCTTCTTTGGTACTGGGAATCTGGAAAGAAATAATTAAGTTGTTATAATATGCACAGTTTTGTAATTGTCAAATAAAATTGTCCCAACTACTAACATCTGTTATCTGTTTCACTGTATTATTTTAGGAATATCAATAACCATGGTGGTAGGATCATTGAAGGCCTGATAGGAAATAATAAAATTAAGGTGCCCGTCTACCTAGAGATATATGGGGATTTCAGT
The DNA here is from genome assembly GCA_002778355.1 of Clitarchus hookeri. NCBI lineage: Eukaryota > Metazoa > Arthropoda > Insecta > Phasmatodea > Phasmatidae > Clitarchus > Clitarchus hookeri. The sequence continues at coordinate 35,318 of NQII01010424.1, forward strand.
GGTGAGACAATAATTTTACTAATGGTAATTCTGTACTTAAGTCAAATGCAGGTTTCTATCGTAGCTTCACGTAGATCCGTTTGCTGGTTTTTCAGATATAGTTGGTTGAAAAAATTTTTATTTTGCCATATTGAGGGGTTTCAAAATCATATTTCTACTTAACGTCATAATTTGAAACCACCATTTAGAAATCGTCTTAGATGTGTGCTCTTTTCGTGGCTATCTTAATTGGACAAACGTTAAGTATTTTCGAAGACAAAGTGTTTTTCTAATACGCTGTAATTCATTTCACGAGTCGAGTAGGTGGGCTCCTTGACTAACTCCGTAACACAACTGCAGGTGTTAGGATCATTGACATACAAGGCAACGCACACTAATTATGGAGCAAAACTTTCAACCAAGTAACGAAGTGGTACATTTGTAACTTAACACCAGCATGCTCTATAACAAAGCACTAGCTGCCATAGAAAACTAAATCCAATCAATTTTATATTTGCGTGTCTCATTCTGTTAATTTAATTTTCTAGTTACTAAATAAATGCACAATATGTACCAAATGCTATGCGTTTTTGTTGGAAGTGTACCTACTGTAATCTTGATTATCATATCTAGTATACCTCCTTTTTGTTCTTATTGACAGCCTCGGTTGCTATTTCAGATCAGAATATGAAAGGTTTTTTCTTGCTTGTCAGGCAATACATAATACTTAATGAGCACGAACTTTTCTTCATTTGTTTTTGTATTTACTTTTGGTTGTTATTCAGCTGCGATATATTTGTAGCATTCAACATTTAATAAAAGTAGTAAAATAACTTGAGAGGACTATCTGTAAAAATAAAAAAAGATAATTTAAAATTTAAACGTGGCCTGATTTATTGATTTCTTTCTTTTCCCTATTTTGTAGGTGCTTGGTGTTGAGGACCGGTAATATGAAGGTGATCATTTACAAGCTGATAATGAAAACTGAAATGAAAATATTACGCGCAAGGTGAAGAGCGACATCGGGAAACAATCCAGTTACCTTCTGCCAGCAGCACGACCTCAGACGCATGTACGACAGAAGAGAAAAATGACAATGTAAACCAAGGCTCCTCAAAAATGAAATTGAAAACGAACACAAACAGATGCAACAGTCGAACTGATGACGAAGCTATCGCCCTGCTGAGGTCAGTTAATCAAAACCTACGTACACGTGATAATATTTAATCATTTGGGGAATATGTCGCAGATGAAATCAGAAACCTTGGCACCAAGCGCTGGTAATCATTAGTGCAAATGCTCATTTAGCATGTCATTATTGATCTAGATATGTTATCAGACAAACCAAGTTCTGTCATCTGCCCCACACTTATCTACAACTTGTATTTCCCCAACCAAGACATACTCGTGTTCTTTGGAGTCACATTAAAGTGTTCCTTTTTGGAGTACCGGGACATAAACTCCTCCAAACCCCAATTTCAGCCAACCAAAACCATTGGACAGTGAACTAAACCTGAACATTTCACCTGGCGTCACATCAGGAAGTAATTACTTTTCACTGTAAATATATGTTATATATCACAGGCTTTAATGTGAAAAAAGTTGCTAATGTTAGTGACAGGAATTAAACTTATTTGTTATGGCAAATTGTACTTAGTTCTAAAGGTTCTAACTGTTTAATGTTTAATAATGTATTGTCATAATTATTTTGAAAATTTTTTATAAAATTAATTTTACTACAGTTTCCTAAACATTAAGTACGTGTAAGCAATAAATATTAGACATTTATTTTCAATGAATTTGGTACAATTTCAAGGCATCTACTTATAATCTTACCTAAACATAGTGTTCCAGAGCTGCAAATAGAAGCCTTAGATACTGACGCATCCTGCGTCCCGAAAGATATTGGTTCGTCAGAAGGCACACTCTGGCGAAACTCGCAGGCGGGCTACCGCAATAAATATTAAGGGTTGGGCGAGCGTGCTCGAAGAATGACGCCAGGATCACGACGTGGAATGAACAAATGGCGTAGCAGCTGCGTCTCGCAACTGCAAAGGTGACGCAAGCTCACACCAGCAGCGGCGTCTCCACCGAGCCAGCTACCGCAATAAATGATGAAAGCTTTTGGCGAGCGGACCAGAATAATAGCGACGCGATATCCGGAGGCAGCGGAAGAAACACGTGCGCCGACCAAGGGACCACCAAGGGTCC
>NQII01010425.1:8095-30686 GCA_002778355.1 Clitarchus hookeri
TTTTTTCCCTTGAGTACAGAACACTTACTCGAACATAGGACTTATTTTACCTGTATATATACGTATAGCAATATAGGATATTAGAAAATTAAAACTACTCAAAAATAAGATGACCTTAAATACAGTATACTCTAAAATAAATCAGCCACACATTTTTACACATGAGAAAATAATTTTCCAAACATTATGTATTTTTGCAGGCTATTTTATTTAGGCATGTAAACATAAATTTGTCTGTTCACTGATTCCAAAAGCAAAATTTGGTAAAATATATTTTTAGTATGTAACATTGTCATGTAATCACAGCCAGATATGCTAGACTGTGCTTTTGAGGAAGCAATGTAAGGAAATCTACGGCCAGATGTATGAGTATTCTTGGCTACATTAGGTGCACTGTGCGTACTGCACAGTGCACCTAATGTAGCCAAGAATACTCATACAGCTGAAAATACTGAAATACTGTATTTTTTTTTTAATGTCTGCATTTTCACAGTGGCATATTCACTGTATTGAAAGGTCAAGACTAAGCCATGAAACATTTCAGTATTCTGCATTATTATTCGGGAAGACAGATTACAGTATCATATTTTGTAAACAATTTTTGCTACGTTGCCCAGAGTTAGTAAACTTTCACAAATGTACCATATCTACATCACTAAGGCCTCTATCAATAATTACATTTTTTCTGTTAAAACTTCTGTTTTCTGACTCTGTAGTGTATTCGTATGAATGCTTACAAATATTTATTTTCAGAAGATATAAAGATGGAAACAGTAGTTAAATGAAAACACAACTTTTCAGGTTTCAAAATAGGTACCCTTTCTGCCATTTCAAACTAACAAAATTTTCTGGTCCCTATCAATCCAGTTTTTCAGAATTAGGTGATGATTGTGGTAGCTGTGATATATTCCCAAGCCATGGAAATGTTTCTCAGTGCATCCATCACATTTTCACTTGTTGGGCAAAACAATTCTTGTATTTCAGTGTATGATTCTGGATAATTCCTTGGTCCAATGGTTGCTAAAAACTGGTAGTATTTGTAGGCAGAAACATCAATTCATGTTTGACAGAGTGAGCCCTTCAGCAGATGTGCCGTACATTCGTCCAAAATCAGCAAAATATTCCTTTTTTTGCATGCTATCATGTGGCCTAGTTTTGTAAGCCACTGCTGGAAAATTTTTGTTTTCATCCATGCAGAAGAGTTTCTTTCATAGTCACGAGGTAAATGTTTGACCTTGAAATATCTTGGGGTGTTGTGATGTCCCGACAAAAAGAAGATGTAATTTTATACTGCCATCTTGGTTGCAACACAGAACAACCTGTTACATGCTCTGTGCTGTGCCTACCACTGTGATGTGTCTCCCTCTTAATAGCAAGTATCTGGTTCTTGAAGTTTAAGAAATATGCTCATTTCATCCATATTGAAAATGTCCTTGGGATTGTTTTGGTTTATTGTCTACATTGTAGGCTTGATCCACTCATAAGCGTTCGTCTTTCGTACCACAGCTGACTACACCACAAACTGTTTTGGATACAACATTTTCTCTGTCTTTAAAGCATTTCAGCTGACAGTTGCTGAATTTGATTTCATAAATACCAAAGTCACAAAGCTACATAATCAGCTTTTTTTTTGTATGATTTGGCCAGAGACTGGTAAATTTGCTGCACACATTTGTAGTACCACTGCAAAAGTTTCTTCTCCATCTCTTTGCGAGCTGCACAACCTTTTTTTGTATGTGAAATATTAAATGCACTGTCACAGGTATGTTCAATTTTTGAACATTGTAGACTATCTATGGAGGAATGTCATATTCCTTTGCAATCTCAGTTTTAGTTTTCTGATTTGTGTTTTCTGATCTCGCCAATTATTTCTAAATTAACCTGAATAGTTTGTTCATTTCTTTTTAGATTCCATTTCAATGAAACAGAAACCTTATATGATGTATTAGGTGCACAAAACTTGAATGAACAGTGAAAACTCAACTTAAATGAAGTTAACCACGAACCAAGATGTCACAGTTACCTATATGGAAAATATAATGTCTTAGCATTCCAAAATGTATAGACTAACACACGTCATGCTGGGTATTGCACTCTGCACAAAACTACAGTATCTTGCAAGTGAACAGACAATCACCGTTCCATTTTAAGTTTATATTACACAACTATTCTTGGAGTTACTGTGCCTAGTTGCATGTAAAAAGCTACTGTGTATTTAATAATATTATTTTTTAATAAAAATATTCTATAACCTATACAAGTGTGTGTCAGCAAAAGGACTGATCATTAACTTTGTGCTATAGAGTATTTTGTATAAAATTGACATTTATTAACAGGGTATGACAGTAGTCTCAACTTTTTTTTATACTACCTCGTATTGTGCCAGCCATATCTGTAAAAGCGATATGACTCCCTTGCCTGCATCCTGTAATGATGCTGTGCTATACTTCAGATGTAGAAGAGACCTGAGAAGGAAAATATGCCATCCCAAATGTTAGTAAACTTCCTAGGAATTTTTAACACTTACAGATGACCCTGAGTTACGAACTCAGATCACTCTTACGAGTGGTAGTTGTGAGGAAGGAATAACAGACACTGTCCAAATTTAAAAGGAACTTGCATGTGTAACATACTGTACTGACACAGTATTATTAATTTTCGGGATACGCGGTTCATTTTATTTTGTTTACCGGGGCTTCAAAATTTTTTATCGGTATTCAAAATTAAAGCTGTTGTAGTTCGTTTATCAGGCATCCGGTTGTTGCTGTTTGGAAAGTCGTAGTTTTCAGTTCGCGTCAGCATTAGTGATAGAAGCTTTCCGAACTGCATCAACAGTTTTTGTTTAAGAAGGTTGATTATCTTTTACTATGATGCAGTTCGGATAGCGTGGGAAGAGCGTGGCGACGCATGATATGCCCATATTTGGTAACGGTTGGTGGCACCCTGGTGTGAGAAGGGGGGTTGGGGTAGCCACGAGTGATAAAAACCCTGAACGAATACTTGCCTGGAAGAAAATGGTCTAGAACAAGCAACCAGAGAAGATGCATTGGGCGTGACGAACATAACCCACACCGGCAAGCACCCACGACCACTAAATCTTCCAACTTAATTCTATTTCTGCAAAACCTTAACTGTAATAAATTACTTCCGTCGGTGTGGGAGGTCGATAGGGTTCCAGGAGGGAACGGACGTCCCTCTGCCTTCATATTTTCTTCTTGCGGGGCTAGTTTTCGAGACGTAAGTAAATCAATAAACGACTGTGGCGCTGTTCTGTTTTTGTCTGTTTATCTGTGAACCTATTCGTACTCTGCATACCTGAAGATCGTATGTGGACTGTTTCAATTTATTGGTAAATAAAAGTATAGGGCAAATAAACCGGAACTTCTTTATTTAATATTTAATTGGCACCTTTTTTTTAAAGAGTTTCATGTGGTTACCACTGATCTTCCAGCCGTCAATACCTTGACGTGCATCATTACAAATATGGCGCCTAACGCGAGGCTACCACATTACAATTATGGCGACCCAGCTGCGGGGCACGATTAACAGCCCCTAAAGACTCTGGATCTACAAAAATTACAGCAGTGCAAACCATTTGACACATCAAACACAAATGCAAAACTCTTGAACTTAAAACTGATACCATTTTGGCACTGGGATGAGTTCAAAACTTTCTACATTTCAATCTTAGCAGTGGGCTCATGTCCTGGGATTCCAAAATTTGTACCTTAGAATTTTTCAAATGTAACTGCTTGTGATTTTTAAAAATATACATTTGAAAAAGGTGCAACGTGAAAGTAATACAAAAAATTTTGTAAGTATTGTGCAATGGCAGAACTATGTCGAAATTAACATAATTTATTCAAAAAATCATATAACAAATTTTGACTAAAAATAAATATTTGACCTTCATAAACTAGGTAACCCTTTCCATACTCAGTGCATAAGCAACCTAAGTTATACACTGAACCTTTAAGATAATAATACTTTTTAACCTCATATAAACAAAAATTAAATTAAATACTGCTTGTAGAATTCTAAATTCCATAACATGCTGATTAATGATTTGCATAAATGGTTATATTCCTTGTTTTCTTTTTCAGTAACAGTGGTGATAGTTAGCCGCTTGGTGTATCGCAAAGGTGTGGACTTGATGGCTCAAATCATAGCAGATATCTGCCCAAGGTACCCAGAGGTAAATTAGTTCTAATACTCATATTGTGAAGGTTATGCTTAAGTTGGGTTCTTAAGTAGTAGTGCTGTTTGTTCCTGTATTAATGAAGAAAAAAATTTTGTGTCTGATTTGTGTTGCTTAAAATTTTCACTGCATAGGTTTTACACTGTGAACATGTAAATGCAATGATTTTAGAATTAAATATTGAGTATTTATATCTGCACTTATTACTACCAAGTTATAGGATTTTTGATGATTGTGGTCACTAAGGTGTCATATTGGTATGACCCAGCGCTGAGCACCATGGTTTTGAGCCCACTATATTCAAGAGGTCCCATCATCTTGCACTTCATAACTCGCCCACATGGTGTAGAACCCGATCAACACTTCTAAGCCTATGTGTTTTAAAAGTTCAGTGGAAATGCACTATAACTCTGCAGTGGATTCTCTATCTATCGTTTCTCAGGGGACTGACAAAAAATTTTAATGCATGTGGACTTTCAATGAATGTGGTCTTGAAATGCAGATAAATCAAGAATGGGACCACAGAATATGTTCCATGGATGCTGGATTTCAATCCATCCGAGTTCAATACATAAAGGTTCCACTGTATTATGGTAAGATAATTTTTTTCTGTAGAGAATTGTCATTATAACTGAACTTTACTGTGTAGCATTATTTCAGTCAGCGTTATTGTACATTCTNTTTTTCTGTAGAGAATTGTCATTATAACTGAACTTTACTGTGTAGCATTATTTCAGTCAGCGTTATTGTACATTCTCTTCATGGGCACTCTGTTTTTTTTTTCATTCCTAATTAGTAAGTGCATGTAACTAAGACTAAAAATACACATGCATTACATCTGCCTGAACCATTTGGATAATACCGGCTCTAAATGTGATCTCACTGGTTAATTTCAGGCACTTATTTTTTTGAGGACAGCAGCTGTTATTTTTCAGCATTTGAGCCATAAAATTTGTCGAAGGCTAGAAGCTACATTCTGCAGATTAAGTAACGGCTGAGCTTAAAATTTTATAGCACCTGTGTCACTTTTGCTTGGGCACCCTTCCTTCTTGGTTGTTACCCCTTACCTCTCTTTTAGCTGCTCATGCGATCAATACTTTTCTCCACCCTCTTTGTTTCCTTGAATGGAGCTCCACTTGGCAACAGGGCAATAGCGAACTAAGCTCAAGAGGGGCAGTTTCTGGTACCATATTGAAGGGAAAGAAAGGTACGTGACTCATTCCTTTCCTGTCTTCAAAGGAAGGAAAAGTTGTCAACATTATTTTGGCTTCTCTGTGTAATTTTGCAGAACAAAAATGAAAAACTTGCATGTGTTTCAATTTATAGAAAGAACAATACTATTACTATACTGAGCAGGTACACACAAAAGCAGTAGTTTTAGATGAGCATAAAGTGTTGAATGTGTTGTTATAGCCCATGCTCGTTATGGCAAAGTTCCACTATAAATAACATTTTTATTTTTGTGATAGAGCCAGAGAAAGAACATGAAATAAATGTACAGTGGAACCTCTATGTATTGAACTTGGATGAATTGAAATCTTGCATTCATGGAACATATTCTGTGGTCCCATTTTTTATTTATCTGTATTTCAAGACCACATTCATTGAAAGTTCACATGTATTAAAATTTCTTGTCACTCCCCTGAGAAATGATGGATAGAGAATTCACTATAACTGGAGAATGAAAGCTAGAGAAGAGCAGGTGGTTTTGTTGGACATAAATAATTGAGGTGTGAGGCACAGAAGTTTGATCTTATTATATCCTTGTAGTGTATGTATCTATGCTTATATTATCTTTGACTTTGTACCCAGCATGCAACAGTGTGATACACATATAATGGTGTTATATTAAATGAAAACAGTAATTTTATGCTAAGTCAAGTGTTACAATGNCAACAGTGTGATACACATATAATGGTGTTATATTAAATGAAAACAGTAATTTTATGCTAAGTCAAGTGTTACAATGACCAGTAATTTCCCTAACCTAAACAACAGGTTATGGGCCCAGGATGTTTTCGGATAGTAGAGATTATGCAGTTGTGAATACGCTTCCATGGTTGATTATTATCAAGATGGTGAATCATAATGAACCAGAATACAGGTGCAACATTCTAAAGCTCAACTCAAAAAAATTATTTAGCTTGGAGGTTAAGGGCGAAAGCAGAACTGATTTAGTTAAGCTTTTGGAATGTGATTGAACCTGGTTTTGTGGAACCACTTACTACTGACCAAGAAAGAATTAACAGAAAGTCACTCTCCTTTTTGTACAAAAACGTGTCAGACACGTATTTGAATCATATTGTTGAGTGCTTACACTCGAATGAAGCTTGAAAGAATCTCGCAGACATCCACACAAAGGTTAGTTTCCTCCAAGGATTGCAATCCCTTAAAAGCCTGTTCCTTATATCCAAAGGCGACGGAGAAGATCTGGACGAGTATGTTGCCCGAATGCAAAACCAGTACAAGAAAGTGAAATCAGCCAGTTTGAACTACACTGACAAGCAGATAGCTGGCTTGATCCTGCTTGAGCTGCCTTGGGATAAATATGGTTCACTGGTTGAAGAGCTAGAAAAGGAGCGAACCTTTCCATCAAATTGGTGAAGACTAGGCTTTTAGAAGAAGGAAATGAGGACAGTGACGAGGCTGAAATACAAGCACAGTGCGGTCAGGGCGAGTGGTCACAGAGGGAGCGGTCACCAGTCCAGAGGCTGTGGGAGAGGGAGAAGGCAATATTTTGAGAAGACTGAAAACTTGGAGAAACCACCAGGTGGTCAAAGCTCAAGCCTTTACCAGAAAGGAAATACTACAGATGCAGTGAGTGGGGCCACATAGCAAAGTTCTGCGATAATGTTAAGTGTTCCAAGTGCGGTAAGAATGGGCACTGGGTAAGTGACTGCAAGGAAGAAGTGCAGACCAAAATAGCTGAAATTTCAACCGACAAACAAAGAGATGGTAAGTAGAAAAACAAAGTGCTGGTGATTGCATGTGGGCTAGTTTCTACTAAGAAGGAAGCTGTTCGCTCCCAAATCTTCTCAGACAATAAAACTACCACATTTTCATGAGCAAGACTTGGGAGGTGACAGAGAGGACAAAGCACATTGAAATCAAATACCATTTCATAAGAGATATGTTGGAAAAGGGGAAGATAAAAGTGCAACATATGGCAGGTAGGAAAAATCCAGCCAATTTACTAACAAAAGTCTTAAATGATGCTAGCACTAAATACTTGTTCAGGAACCTCAGTCTTATGTTTTTTCCATAAGTTCTTTTTAGTATACAATAAGACTCTAACATCATGCCTCAAGGGGAAGTTTTGGATATAAATAATTGAGGTGTGAGGCACAGAAGTTTAATCTTATTATATTCTCATAGTGTATGTATGTATATATGCTTGTGTTGTCTGTGACTTTGTACCCACCATGCAACAGTGTGTGTCTGTAGAAGGTAGAGATGAGATGTTTATGTAAAGGAAGAGTCTGTACAACGGTGTGATATATAACGGTGTTGGATTAAATGAAACCAGTGATTTTATGCTAAGTCAAGTGTTACTATGACCAGTCATTTCCCAAAGCTAAACAACAGGTTTTTACCTGGAGACATGCACATGTGGTAAATAAAGCAGCAGAAAGTATGTTTAGTGGAAAGGTGTAAGTAGTGGCACATGTTTGCAGGTGCAGTTTGTGGTGGGTGGGGATGGGCCGAAGCGAGGGCTGCTGGAGGAGGTGCGGGAGCGCGGCCAGCTGCAGGATCGTGTCGTGCTGCTGGGAGCACTCGAGCACTCAGAAGTGCGAGGTGTGCTGGTACAGGGACACATTTTCCTCAACACCTCCCTGACCGAGGCATACTGCATGGCCATCGTCGAGGCTGCTTCCTGTGGGTGCGTCCTTCCTTTCTCTCTCATTCACTCTAGTCTGCCATCGCTACATGACCTAGCTTATTCATAGGGCAGGTCTTGACATTTGCCTATCTACTAATGTTGGCTAGTTCACTCATATTGACTGATTTAGTTTATGAAGTAGCCTCCTAGTACTGCTCCAAAATAATGTGGTTTTGTGTTTGTGTAGGGATAGTACCATGGATGTAAGAAGTTAGAACTTAACTCCGTTGATAATACTTTGGCCATGTCAGGTATGATGTAGTGATGAGTTGTTCATGAATGATTAGCTCAAAATGAACTAATTGGTTTGATTTTTTTCTAGAGTTGTTCCGATACCATGTTTTCCGATACCGACACCCCGATACCAATGCCCTTCCCTCTTGCTCTTTTCTAAGCTTGCAGTTTTCAACATGTTTTGATGTGCATCACAATGTGTCAGGAGTTTGTTTAAATTTGATGTGGTAAAACAGCTTTTATCTTTACCACCCCGAGGCATTATTTTACCACAGTGGTTGCATTTTGCTTTACTTACGTCTATCAAGTTGTAACGTGGCCGCAGCTCGTTAAGCCATATTTATAATATTGCAGCCCCACAGTTAGGTGTCATTTTGTAACGTTCGGCACTTACACTGCCGAATATTACTTTGCCACAACTAGCTCAAGATAGAAACACGAGACTCAGTACAATGTGACGCCTATTAATTATGAAATAAAAAAGTTCCAGAGTATTTTGTTAGATATGTTTATTTAACTATTTAAGTTTCACAGTTCACAAACGAAGTTCCAGTATGCAGAGTACGAACCTCTCACAGATAAATATAAAAGTACACACCAGCACCACAGTCGTTTACCGAATATTAATGTCTCAAAGCCTGCATCAAAATAAATATAAAATGTGTCAACCTCCCACACCGGCAGAGAAAAAGTCTAGTGGCCGATGTGGGGGTTATCCTCACACACGACGCGACCTAGACTAGCATTGTATGATGTTTCTGACGACTGACCCGAAGTGAAGTGTTGAAGAAACTGCTCTAACGGCCCTCGCTGCCGACTGACTCTGAAGCACTCCTTCCGACGACTGACTAAAACTGCTGCAAGGGCGACAGACAGACACGTCTTTTGTTCTGCCTCTCACCCCCCTCTTCTGAGATAAGGACCCTGCCACGCACACTCTCAACATGTTATTCAACACGTTATCATATCTGACACGTTAACTAAACTTCGCTGTACACACTAAAACTGCGCCGGAGGAACTAAAACTTGTTNCTGACACGTTAACTAAACTTCGCTGTACACACTAAAACTGCGCCGGAGGAACTAAAACTTGTCGACGTCGCCTGAGAGTATCTAATTAATGCTGATGCTTAAAAAAACTCCAAAGTTCGAAACGAAAACTGTAAACGGACTCCTGATAAAACGTAAACAGCAGACATCCGTCNCACGTTATCATATCTGACACGTTAACTAAACTTCGCTGTACACACTAAAACTGCGCCGGAGGAACTAAAACTTGTTGACGTCGCCTGAAAGTATCTAATTAATGCTGACGCTTAAAAAAACTCCAAAGTTCGAAACGAAAACTGTAAACGGACTCCTGATAAAACGTAAACAGCAGACATCCGTCNGCTTAAAAAAACTCCAAAGTTCGAAACGAAAACTGTAAACGGACTCCTGATAAAACGTAAACAGCAGACATCCGTCCGATAACCTACAATAGCACACGTTTGCCGGATAAAATATCACGGGAAACGAGCCACCACGGTTTTAAACTTCAAACGCGATAAGAATATTACGAAGCTTTCCAAAGCTTAGTACACAATCGAAAGAATTTTACACCCGTGTCCCGAAAAATTAAGAATCTTGCGTCATTACAAAGTCTTTAGAAAAGTATTTCCACACACCAGACATTTTAATNGTGTCCCGAAAAATTAAGAATCTTGCGTCATTACAAAGTCTTTAGAAAAGTATTTCCACACACCAGACATTTTAATGCAGTATGTAACAATTCATCGGTGCGAGAAAAAAAATGCATTTCACGCATAAAAAAAACACGTTAAACAAAAAACATTCAGGATTATGCTTAGATAGTCAGATGCTCAGTATTTTTTGCAAAGTCGTGTCTGCTAGCGTCAAGTATTTAATGACTACAGATGCAGACTTAATAAGTTTTACCAATAGTCCATACAGATGGTAATTGCATTCGCCGGCTTTCAACTTTTATCAACTCTGTCTCTTTTCACTTGCTCGTTTGTAGTAATGTATTGTTCCTCTGATTTATTTACGTTTTAATGTGCATCTTATTGCAGCTCGCCGTCTGGAAGATAAATACTTTACAACAGTTCCAGGCTCTAATGTTTATTTCCAGCAGTGAAAGTTATTTTTAAAATATTTATAAACAGCTCACAATATGTTCGTACAAGTATAAAGCATACATTTCAGTTTGGTGTAGTTATGTTTTTCATGCCATGTGGTGATGATAATAACAGGCAACAAAAAAAATTCCAAACATATACGCGCAAGATTAGAGAACACATTGGTGGTTACAGAATAGTTTTCAGTGCAGCCGCAAGAGGTCAATGTAAATATTTGAAATGGTATTGATTGTAGTTCGCAATATCACTACCCGAAAATTTTCCACTTGCGTCCAAGATATATACATCTATGAACTCTAGCCATTTATTTGTAAACAGATGTGAGCGAGTTATGAGTAGCGTGATAGAAAATCTGTGATGTTCGCCTTCATCCAGGTCTTTTTGTTGGTTTAAAATTCCGTAAAAAAAAATGGCAGGGTTGATTAATATTGTAAAACGTACCACACCATATAATTTTTGTGGCTAAAGAGAGCAATAACCTGATTTCATTGTATATTACCGATACTAATGTATCTGCCTGATATTATACCTGATACAGTTACATTTAAAAAAGGTTAAGTATCTGTAGATACCAATATTTGTTATCAGTATCGGAACAACTCTAATTTTTTCTCTGTGGAAGTAATTGATTTTTTTTATTCATTGATTCAGAAGCAGAACATGAGCCAAAAGAATGTTAGAGGTAGAGAGGATAAAATAATCAGAAAGTCAGGTTCATTTGTAAAAATAATCAGGAGTAAAGAGTTATCAAAACTTGTACAAAAGGCTTGAAAAGGGGGGAAAGCCTTCACAACAAGCATTGTGTTACTACTATCTCTTTGTTGATACAACCTGCACACACATTGTGTAGTATCTTAATACTTGACAATGCTGGCTAGTAGTATAGAATTTCGTAGTTCAGATACCAGTATGCAAAACTTTCCAGCAAAATAAAATAAAAATTCCTTTAGCAATTATGCAACTAAAAGAATAACAGATAGAGACTGCACATGTGCCACAAGCACAGAAAAGAAGAATCAGAGAGAGTGAATACCCCAAATGTAGAGTGAGTCATGAATTGAATTGAGTGGTGAGTGGTGAGTTTTGGGCAGCTTTTAACGAGGTCTTGAAGCAGATGAGGGTGAAATGAGGTGAGAAAGGAGTAGCACCAGAATGCAAGGGTGGGGGAAATGGGAGATCCCTAAGAAAGCCCGCCGACTAGAGGTATCATCCGGCATGATTCCCACTTGCGAAAATCCAGGAGTAACCCGGCCGGGGATTGAACCCGGTTCGCCTTGGTGGGAGGCGAGCCGTCTAACCGCTCAGCTACCACAGCCCCTAGAGTGAGTCAGGACTCTAAAGAACGACAGTACATGAGAACAAAAAGAATGGAATGAACCATTTTCAGCTAATTGTTTCACTGAACTGATCCAGACGAATCAATTCGTCCATCTTTCTTCCCATCACTATAGGTTATTCATATTAAAGTGAGCACTTTCTGAAGCCCTCTCATTTTGAATAATAGTCAAAAAGTATATTTTGTTGTAGCCTTAGACATTAACTTTTGAGTCCCGTGAAATATAGTAAAGCACCACTTTAACGAACTTCACGTTAAACGAACATTTCATTATAACTAACAACTGTTTTGGGCCCGACAAAAGCATATGCAATACAAAGGACTTTTCCGTTAAATTTAACTAATTTTTACATTGCAACTTCTGGCATATTAATAAAATATTCACCCTAACAAACACTTTATGACTCAATTCCATACTAGCATCATAAATTCAGATTTTTTTCCTCCTTAAGATAACCGACATTATGTAAAATATTGCAGTGTTTACAAAAAACCTGTCGCGGCTGCACCATAGCTATTCCACTTATGTTAACGTGACTGGAGATTATAAACGTTGCAAATTGTAACACAAAGCGCTTGTGGCGTGGCGGGTGTGCGAACTACGTAGCTTCTTTCTCTTGCACTGCAGCAAGGTCATTTTGTCATGTATGGCATCTATGGCTTATGTGACGATGTTTGTTTACATTTTACGAGCGGCACAAGGGTTATGTTGTTTTGGAATGTGAATAAATTACAGCACCTCTAGCGTGCAATTTAAACTGCTTTGGTATGCTGTGAAATTTGATAAAAGCTGAGTGAAATATTATTGTGCGATGCCATACGGGTTATGTTGCTTTTTTAATGTTCTAATAAATAATTTTCTGTTGAAGATACATCATCTTCAAAAATTTTAGTTGTAAAATCTTAGCAATTGTTTTTTGTGAAAAAATTACTCTTGTGTTTTATAATTGTTACATAACCTGAAATACACTTATTCCTAGACGTTTTTAGATAGGCCTACTATATTGTATTAGAATATAGTTATGCTCCTGAAACTGGAAACCGTATACAAGCTGAAGTGTATGGTGTAAATTATAATAAATCCAAGAAGTAACGGAATTTTCAGTAAGCTATACTGAATGTTTATGGGTGACTGGCTCANGTGTAAATTATAATAAATCCAAGAAGTAACGGAATTTTCAGTAAGCTATACTGAATGTTTATGGGTGACTGGCTCATAGTGCAATATAATTACAAAAAATTATTTTATTAGAAATTAAACTAAAAATGTTTTTGGCAGGTAATTATGTTCTTTATGTTTAAATAAATTAGTTAATACAATAATGATGAGTTGTGTAGCCATAAATGTCACTCGAAATTTCTGTGTAGGTGCTCTCACTACAAAGAACTTCACTATACCAAACAAGCAACTTTTCATTTCCCTTCAAGTTGGTTATNCTGTGTAGGTGCTCTCACTACAAAGAACTTCACTATACCAAACAAGCAACTTTTCATTTCCCTTCAAGTTGGTTATAGTGAAATTTTATTGTATAAACACTCAAACCTCGTTGGTTTGGCACTCATTTCATACAGACACCTTGTTTGTACTGACAAATTTTCGAGAACCGTGAGAAATACATAAAAATTTGGTCCCAAAAATTCTAAAACAAAAAAATTGCAATCTGTTAAAAACACATTTGAAAGCTGCAACATTAAAAAATAATCTGTGTTCTATTTACTTTCTCTACCTGCTCCTGCTATTTCCTGTTTTGTCAAACGAACCTCAGACACTCGTGCAGGTGCAGGCATGTTCTGCTGCACTTGCACCTTCCTTACCAATAAGGTGCCTGCCCTGTCTCTAAGGATGCAACTGTTGCACCCTTCTGTAAGTGCTTGGGTCTGCCGGTGACTTCTTGCCCAGCCAACAGCCGCCACTGTCAGAGAGTTTTGACTCTCCGTAATGCGTGGATCTTTGGCGACTTGCCGCCTTCCTGCATAACACGAGAGCTATCCTGCTATTTACACCTGCAGTTAAGTGCTTGGGTCTGCTGGCGACTGCCCACCCACCGAGTTACTTGCTGAAGGCCAGTAGCCAGGCCATGCCCGCTTCTACGGAACACCCGCTTTCTTCTTCTCTACTGTAACTATCCCTTATGCCTTGCCACAGGGCTGGACGGGATAAGACTACCAAACAGGGACTAACCCTTGTTGGAAGCCTGGTAAAGGACAGACAGAGTATCAACCAGGTGTATTTCTGGAAGTGATAAGAAGCAGCTCGACAGAGGGGAACATCGGCCAGTTCGACCAGTGAAAGCAGCAAATTGCAGAATTAGCTACTGTAGCACATCCTCCTTGCTGTTCACCACTACCTCCCACACCACCTAAGAAGCCAGTAACCTTTAGCAGACCCTCAGCCTCAGACAAAGTGGTTCACTGCTTAGACCAAGTGTCACGCTACACACCCACTCGGGTTCAAAACGGGCCAACTCCCATGAGTGCTCCTCTGTGTGGTCAGCAAGCCATAATTGACTTGCCGAAAGCCAATTGTCCCACTCCCAGCAATAACCCAACAAGTTGACTATGCCTGTTTCCCAGCCATTGGAAGGTTTCTGACATTGACAAACGCTAGGAACACCCATCACTCTAGCCCACCCATACATGGAAGTCCTTTTTACACTCTCCCCAAGAGTCCTCGTATGACACCAACTTGCACACAGCCTGGGTCATCTTGCATAAACTTAACCAAGAAAGTGTGTGTGTGTGTGTGTCTGTATCTTCCTCCTCCCCCCCATTTTTTTTCCCCCTCAACTCTTGAGCCACTATCTTAAAAATTTCAGTCAATGCACAATTGGGGCAAGGGATAGGGGAAGAAGTGCCCTGCTTCCTAACCACCTTATCAAAGTCACACAATAAACGGCTATGAAAACTTAATTATATTTATTTTAAAAATATTGAATACCTATTTTTTGTTTGGTAAGCTATTTATTTGGTACAGGTTTTTCACCACCCACCACCAATTACTATTTTAATTGGTTATTTAAATTGTTTGCAACAATTTTCAATTTTTTTTTCTTTCTTTCTTATAATTATGGCATTCTGGGAAGAGGCTGAACACAAAAATAATCTCTAGCTGTCGCGGGTGCACCCATTGCGCCTCAAACACACAATAGCACTCGTGTACAACAGTTTCCCTAGTTGTCCACCACCGAGTTTACTTTTGCCCCACTCAGAACTCTTCTCTGTCATCCAAAACTGTCCTTTTTTTTGTTACCAAAAACTAAGATGTGCTTAATCCAATGTCTAATTTCTTCCTCATAATTAATTAATTAACATCTGCCATATTTATATTAATGTTTCAAACTGTGNGTCTAATTTCTTCCTCATAATTAATTAATTAACATCTGCCATATTTATATTAATGTTTCAAACTGTGTATGTAGTATATGCATCTACTCATTATTTAGATGTGTGTTCTGAAGCTGTATTACCCCAACAGTAATGTATAAAGATGGCAAATACAGGGAATAGTTGGAATTGAACTCTTCATAATAAATTTAGCATTTCAGAGTGATTGTTTATGAGAAGGTGGGTAATAGTATATCTGTGTTGTCAGTCTGCAGGTGGTGAGTACGTGTGTGGGAGGGATACCTGAAGTTCTTCCACCTGAACTCATCTACCTCACAGATCCGGAAGTACCATGTGAGTGCCTTGATGTGTGGACTCATTGTGGCTTTCACTTTGATGTTGCGTAGTGTAGTAGTGTACACAAACTAGCGACCTCAGCTGTCACTTGGTACCGTGGGATTTCAGTTTTGATAGTTGCACATGTGTAACTCTAGAGCAGTAGTTTCCTTAGTTTTTCCATGGCGATACCTTACCAAGCTTCAACATTTTGTGCGACACCCCATCCCAGAAATAAAAATAACCCTAGTACCACAGTGTAATTCAAAACCACGTCCTCACATTTGCAATAAATTACACAGCGCTCGGGCTCGGTGCTTATGCATTATTTGGTGACAGTGGGGTACCGTATTTGGCCAACATAGCTGGCCGGCCACAAATCGCTATCTCTGATCAGTAAAATTTAAGGACTATCAGTGACCTGAACAGTCATGTGCCTTTGCAAGTTTGTGTCGTTACTACAGTTTATCTGACAAATCAGATTTCTGAGTATTCTTACTTATACTTAGTTGGCAGGCTTAACCTATATCTCTGTTGGCCATACGATTATGGCTGAGCCGATACCGGTACCGATGTATCGAAACCGGCCAATATCGTAATTATCGGAATTGTTTGCAATTCATGTTTAAATCGCCGATATTATAACCAATATTTTGCCCTAAGAATCTAAGATGATGCTGTTTTTATCTTGCCATAATTGGAGTGGATTAGCGCACTATTTGGTTTTATTAAAATAATAACTATTTTTAAATTGGTTTTTACTAAAGTACCTAGCTGGCTGTGTTTATTTCTAAAGCAAAATTAGGCATGTTTTGCACTATTGTTTACAAAGCATGTATACAACAAAACAGTAGTAGCCACCATTTGCGTTTACTGAATTTTATCTCTTAGGCAAGCTTGTCGCATGAACAAAACTTAACATTTAATCAACCTAACACATATTTGATATTAAAAATAATTAATATTTACGATTACCTCCATAAATATTATGTCATAGTAGTTTCATTTCGAGAGGCGGTACATCATCGAGGTCGCATAGTACCACAAACTAAAACGGCACCCTGAGTGTACGCATCCTTTGAAGTGGAAGAGCTTCAAATTACAGCAGTGTCCTCCTAGGCCTGTTGTACAACTCTTCCCCCACTGAAAATAAATATTCTCATTAGAAAAATCATTTGCGCAGACCTTTTACCATTTAGTATTGTGGAAAACAAATAGGTTAATACTACAAATACATTATTTGCATAATTCATATGTGCATCACATCTTACACATTTTTTTACATCAATTTAGATTATTTTTGTCTTAAAAATATGCTTTATTACTAACTAGTAAGTGGTTCCTAGATTTTTATTTATCTTGATGGTTTGGCCTATCACTGAAACAATAAAAATTTTCTTTAACTAAATGTTTTAAAAATAAAGTTTTTTTATTTTTTGAAACATGAAAAAATTTTATTTTTCCTTGTCAAGGTAGTATCGGTATTGGTATTGGCAATATGGGTAAGTTTGTATCGGCAATATCGGAAAATGCTTAAAAAACATATCGGCTCACCTCTAGTTGAAGCAAGATAATATGTAACACAGCTGCCTTTATTCTTCTACTGTTGTTTTCTCAGCCGCTGTGTTTTTGAAAAATGTTACCCTCACAGTTAGTGAGGTATTACTGTACAGGTTTTATGAGGGTGGGTGGGGAATTTATGAGATCATCAAGAAAGTTGAAAAATTAAATCAATGTCTGGAAAAATGCAAGAAGTTGTAATGGAAATTGATTTTAAAATATGTTTACTAGTGGCAGAGGTGGTTCATAGTGCACTTTACCGTAACACGGTGCGTACCGCTGAAGAGAGGAGGGGAACTGGTTATCTCCCTTCGACATGCTGCCTTTACCTCCACCTGCGTGGCCGCAAGAGGGAGGGCTTGAGGATGCCGGGTTGGTTGTTAGGCAACCATCATGCACCTCGCCAGCAATGTAAAGGGAGGAAATGAAGTCACACAAGCCGAGCTGAGTTCCGCCCAAGGACACCAGAAATTTATCCCTCCAAGCTGCACATTTGTTCAGCACTGGAGTATGGATTCTGTGCACACTTTGAGATTGTAGATACGAGACTTCCATTTCGTTTGACAGACATCTGCCTTTTGAAGTTAATAATAATTGTATTATTCACAAAAATGTGATTTCTAAAACAGAGGCAAGTAAATAGGGTCAGTAAGATTTGTTTCTATATGACCGTAATTCAATAATTAATAATTAGAAACCACATCCTCAGATTGTCATGAAAGATTCCACTTGCACATGCCATAAGTTATAGAACAGAACTTCTTGGCCGCTGAAGACCAAGCGATCTGACTTGCTCCTCCCACTAGCTGGTGCCAGTAGCCGCTCACAGCTGTGCGCTGTTGCCTATTTCGCAGTGTTACAATGGCCGTAGCAAGTCCAACAACATGTTTCTCAGATGCGCTCATAAAATCGTGAAATATTTCATTAAAATTAGGTCACTTTTTGCAATAGGCTCATTTGTCTGAATAAGTGGGTGAAAATCCTATGTCTGTAGATTAAGTCATTCGTATTTTGCGTTAGTAAGGAGTGTGCGTGCCAGGTGGCATAAACTCACTGCTATTTTTCAGAATAGAGGATATTCTTAGTTCATCTCTTGAAAGGGAACCATATTTTGTAAGTGATAACGAAGTCTTAATCGTGCTTAGTTGAAACAAGATAATATGTATCACAGCTGCCTCATTCCACCCAGTGTTGATGTCCGCTGTGTTCTGTAACTTCAGTTCCACTACAGGCTTTGAACATTTCTCATTGTTTTTCAGTTCTTGCTTGTTAAGTTTTTGCAGAAATTGTGGCACTAAGTAAACCCTGTGCTATCACCAGTAGTTTCAAAAAGTAAATGGTTCACAAACAATGTTGATCTATAATAATTAGTGTGCATTAATTTTTTAACTAAATTATTAAACTAAAAATTTTGTGAAAATACAAATTTTAAACAAAATTAGCAGTTTTGACAGAAGTTCATGTGATTTTGGTGAACATCAAGGGCAATGGATAGGCAAAGAAGGAGAGGGTAGCATTGCATCTATGTCAAAAGCAATATTTGTGTCAACAAAATTAAGGAAACAAGTTACGATTTTTGATGACTACCAAAGAATATCTTCGAAGAACTGTGTTAGAATTTTACGATAAGTGGGGAAATTCCTACAACAAAACAAATTACGGCAGTTCAACAAGTTCCATGGCAAAATCGTTGAAATTATTATTTGTTTTAAGAAATAGAATGTTTGGAGGAAGTTTGTTATGGAAGGGAATGACATAATATGTGAGGACAGAGAGGAGCAGCTTGTGCTGCCATTACAAGCTACATCAACAAAGTTCAATTATTTTCTGTGCTACACACAACTGAAAGTAAATAACAGTTGTTACATTTATGTTTAATAGCTGTTGCTAGTCTGTAAATTTAAGCATTAAATCATTTTCATTATAAACATACAATTTTAGGTGTTAGTCTACTGAAAGAGTTTTCTAGTAGATATAAATTCCCAAATATATCACGTATATAATTTATCAATTTCTTTTTCTAATGTATTAAAATGTTTCTTTATGCATAGAATTGTAATGTATATTACTACAATTTATATTTCACGACACGTACAATGACACCTGATAGATGTGGCAACAGGGCTTGGTAACACTCGCCGACAGGCTGAGACTTAGTGCCTGGTATAGCACTTGGGCTCAATGTTTACAGATTAGTAGGTGATAAAGGGGCAGTGTACATGCCTTTACAGGAAATCAGTTTATTGAGAAGATGTGCATCTGTAAAAATAAATTAGTATTTCAATACCAAACCATTTTATTTTCCCACAAGAAGCAACCAAACAAACATTTTGTGCCACAATGAGAGATCAGGGCTTCTGGGTGTCTTTTTATTCTTAAGATGTGTTTCTATTTAATTAAATTGAGTAGTTTTGTACATGATGAATA
Organism: Clitarchus hookeri; assembly: GCA_002778355.1. Lineage (NCBI taxonomy): Eukaryota > Metazoa > Arthropoda > Insecta > Phasmatodea > Phasmatidae > Clitarchus > Clitarchus hookeri. The sequence goes on from NQII01010425.1 coordinate 27,529, forward strand.
ATGTTTAATGAGTTTGAAGAGCTACAAATGTTTGCTAAATGTGACTAAATCTTCTTTGGCCTAAACTTCTTGTACTTCGTGCCAGTTGCATTGAAAATTATTATTGTGATGTTTACAACTGGCAAAAATAATATTCATGAAATTCTGTCTTATTTTGTGGTTTTATTAAATTTTTCAGTTGTCAGCATTACTGTGAAATAAGTCTTTAAAAACTAAGAATTTTATACAGGAAATATTGGTTATTGGTTATGGGATAGGTGAATTCCGAAATATGTGTATAGGAATCAGTGTTGGGGATTTTAATTATCCGGCCATCATTAGTTTAAATCAACATGTTTTCCTATAGCCTAATCAAATGCCATTGTAAGCGTGAACGTCTGATTCAAAATTACTGAATGTCGTTCCGACAAGCAATCAACAAAGTGTTTGCTGATTTCGTGCCTTACAATAAACAGGTGACGCTGCATATAGGGGTTGGAGGTGGGTCCAAATTCTAATACATATAGGCTTATTCGAAGTAACAAACCTTTTCTAAGGAACTTTTAAAGAAAAGTAATAGAATCGAGAGTTGACTACTGTCTCATGCCATTTTGNTTTCGTGCCTTACAATAAACAGGTGACGCTGCATATAGGGGTTGGAGGTGGGTCCAAATTCTAATACATATAGGCGTATTCGAAGTAACAAACCTTTTCTAAGGAACTTTTAAAGAAAAGTAATAGAATCGAGAGTTGACTACTGTCTCATGCCATTTTGTAAATGCTGTGATTATAGTCAATAAAACATTCAGTTCACTTACTTTACTGTATATGAAATAATTTCAACATTGATACTTCGATACGCTTTAATTTATTGTCACAGTGATGCTACACAATTGGGAAACTGTAAAAAAAAATTTTAGTGTGTTTGGTGGTTAAAGTCACAGTTGTCATGGAACATATGACATTCTTTCCCAAATTATGGTGTGAAAAAGTAACAAAGAGTGAAAAGTGAGAATTATGCCAATTCAGTAACAAAATACCCTATGCATCTTTTTACTGGATAAGACACTACAGACTTCTGACTTTTGTACATCATTACAATTCGCCCACCCTCCCAATCCCTTTGCATAGTCTGCATTATATGCTGCAATTATGGCTGCCTTATTGGTGAAAGGTAATGCAGTTAGGTTGTTAGAGAATAATCCTAAGACACGATTGACTAAAGGTTTTTTCAAAGTTGATTTTATTTCTATACAATGGATTCTCTATTAATATTTTCTCAGGGGACTGACAAATTTCAATACATGTGGACTTTCAATAAATGTGGTCATGAAGAGCAGATAAATAAAAAATGGGACCACAGAATATGTTCCATTGATGCAGACTTTCAATCCACCTGGGTTCAATACATAGAGGTTCCACTGTAGTATGCTAGTTCAGTCAAATCTTTTTTACTTGAAAGGCAACTCTTCTAATGAGGCAGGTAATATTAATTGATATGTTAAGGAAATATTTATTTCATTTTGTACTTTTGGGAATGTAATTTATTCAATGTATGTAACATTGTAATTAGTAATTTGTGTAAATTTGATGCATCTTTGCATATATATACATATATTTTATAGGTGTTGTAACATATTTTTCTTTTGTTATGAAACTTGGAAACGCAGTCTGCTATTGCAATCTTGTACAATGTAGTTAGAATGAGAACGCAGAAGGTGGCTGTGACAAGGGTGATATTGGTACTGTGCAGGTTCCAGAGACACAGTAGCACGGACTTTGCTATGACCACATCACGTGACACCTCAGTTGGGTAGTTTTCAGTGGTGGAATGCAGCTTGGTGTAGTTACTTAGGTTGGACATGGCCATCAGCATTTAAAAGTCGCACAACAGACTAGTACGAGCTTTCGTCAAGCCAACCTGTAACTTGTGATACGTGGTCGCACCTTTTCCCGGCTGTACCCAGGGCATATCTTTCTTTTTAATTTTAATGTGGGCTGAAACCTTGAAACTAATTAATTCTTTTCGCTGGTGTGAGGGGTTATATAGGCGAGTTTTTCAATCTGACTTTAAATGATATTGAAATTATGTTCTCGATTATTATCCTGCTTGTTGTCAAGGAAGTGTCTCATACGATCTTGTATAATACTACCTCAGTTGAACTGTCTTTCCAGCTTGTTTCATTATTTCTTTTTTTTATAGAATGACACAAGTACAGACTCTAATTTGCTGACCCCCAATGTAATGAAAGGGTTTTAGAATACAGCCACAGCCACCCGTGTTTGTCGTAAGAGGCGACTAATCAAGACTTGGTCGGAATCTGAAATTTGTTTTGACCGTCATATCATGCTTCTTTCTTAATCATCTTCTCTTTCATCACCTTTTTCTATCCATTCTACAGCATTGTTTCAGGCCAGGGTGATGCCCTTCCTTATGAGGGTCTGTCCTCACCAATGAGTGCTGCCTGCAAATTGTGTTACAGTCTAGGAAACCTTTCTTACTAGCTCAGCAGGTAAAGCTAGATAGCCCACATCCACATACGTGTACATCCACGTAGCACCAACTGGTGCCTACTTTGTGGGAGGGATTGTCATGGCAGATTAACCCATGTGCCTAGATCTGCCGGGAAGACTTGTTACTGCTCTACAGAGGAGTCCTCTGAAATGGCACCAAAGAGTGCCCTCTATAGTGGGGAGCATGGGATGTATTGCCCGGTAGGGGAATAAAACTAGTTTCCCTCAGGATGTACGATTTTGCCCCTGGTTTGCCCTGGTGCGCACTTCAGTATGCTAGGGGAGCAGGAATTTGCAGTGAATAAGTGGNGGGAGGGATTGTCATGGCAGATTAACCCATGTGCCTAGATCTGCCGGGAAGACTTGTTACTGCTCTACAGAGGAGGCCGGTGTAATCAACCACAAGTCCCCTGAAATGGCACCAAAGGGTGCCCTCTATAGTGGGGAGCGAGGGATGTATTACCCGGTAGGCGAATAAAACTAGTTTCCCTCAGGATATACGATTTTGCCCCTGGTTTGCCCTGGTGCGCACTTCAGTATGCTAGGGGAGCAGGAATTTGCAGTGAATAAGTGGTGAAGTACTGCTTAGGTCTCTGTGGGAGGTTGGTCCCTCTCCTAACGGCACAGCCAGTGAGGTATTTTAATATTTTAACTGCTGGCTTATT